>DWFO01005373.1:0-10589 GCA_018246595.1 Mimoniades nurscia nurscia
AGCAACTTAACTTAAAATATATTGGTGCCAATACTTCTATTGCGCAGTTCTACTATTAACTCTGCTACTTAGAATTGTACTGGATCCCAATCTCACCGAATTTCTAGCTACAAAACTAATAGGATTTGTAACAATATTCTATCTCGCAACTCACTATCGTTTGTATATCACCCCGTAACGTAATTCATTTATACTACGAATATTTTTTATAGGCCAAAATTACTTAATGTATTAATTCCATAATAAAAAATCATTTAAATTGTCAACGACATTCGGATAGCTAGACTGAATCATGAACATTACTTTGATTTTATTTAATTTCTGCTTGAAGTTATGGTGTACTATTGATAAAGGATAATAATCAATTTCATGACACTCATATATTTTCATCCATAAATCTTTTTCACTATCCTTATTTGTAACTATACAGCAAATTAAACATTTCCGGCATTTTCAATGGTCGTTAATTATTCCCAAGAATTAATTTTTCTAAATTTCCATAACAAAACCATCATCTGTTTTCTAGAAATACAAAGGTCAATCTAATTCCGTTATAGCTGCCCTACATCTGAGAATATACCATTCGACGAACTTAAATTTTGACTTGTTATTTACCAACGTGTCGCCTCTACTATATTTTCTTTATATTTTAAGTTACTTTAATTTTATTTTACTAGAATTTAACAAGCAATAAAAATTAAATATAAAAATATACAAAATAAAGCTATGTATGTATAAACTTCATCCGTTAAATAAATACAGAATTGTCTAAGAAACATCTCTATTAGATGAAATAATAAATCTTAATAGAAAAGACACCTAGACGCCAATTAGAAGGAATGATAAAGAAAAGCTTAAATCATAAAATATAAAAACTTTACGCGAAACGGGTGAAATTAAAAATGGATACTGAAACTTTAAGAGCAACGTGAATTAAACTGAAGTTACCTAACTTTGTTATAGATACGGTCCAGCCACCTCCTAACCCAACGATAGTTCCTAATAATACCTACTTTAATTACGAAGAAATATTTATTTTAACTTTTGAATATATTAGCGTAGAAAATATATATCTATATATATTTGTATATTAGTGACAAAGTGCCAATAACATGTCTGTGACATTATCGAATTCAAATATCTTTATGAAGAAACAAATGAATTTCCCAATGAAACGTGAATTTGAAGATTTCACTGCAGAGGATAATGATAACAAAGAACAGAATGACAATGTGTCGAGTGACGGCAATTCAGAAACTAGTGATTTAGAGAATAATCCTAACGACGAAGGAAATAACACAGCATTAGATTACACCGAAAACACACTAACGCTGCACCCGGTAGCCGATTTTATTAAGAAAGAATTCTTACCAGATTTCGACTTCACCAATCCATTTCGAAACCAGAATCTGAATTTCAAAGATGGTTTCCAAAATACTAGATCGCCATTTTTATTGCCGACACAGCTTTATAAAACATTCCTCGCGAGTCTTGGTAAGAGAAGGAGAAACATCGCTGATTGCTACCCTCTGTACCCAAGAAATATGCTGTTCTCCAGCGGGTTCGGACTGGAAGCATCTGATGATGAGACTAATACGGAAAGAATTTCGGATTCCCCCGACGAGGTAATTTGATAATGTGCCCATTATTATAATGTTTATTCTAGATCCTAAAAAACAATCTCCGAATCTTTGCTGTAAAATAATATTGATACATATACTCACCCCATGTAAATAACATAATTTATTTCTCCTAAAAGCAGGTTATCTATACTGTGGTGCTGGCAGTGACCCATTTGGATTCATATCAGATGTGCTGTGTCTGATTTTACATAATACAAGTAAATCTTTTTCAATGTTTAAACAACCGTGTGGAGCTAAAATAAATCTTGCAGGGGATTTCAAAACTTTAACAAACTTAGACTTGATATATGCTCTAACTAAAAGTACGGGAAAGTATTTTAAATACAATGTATATTTTGATGAAATTTATAAGTTTACAAAGAATTTGAAGCCTAATTATAAATACTTTCTTGTACCATTCGGTATGTTCGAACTACATATTTACGCAACATTGAACTTCAAAGAAATTCATTAAAAAATACTAAAGTGCTCTATGAAACCTCTCTTCGATTTCGATATACGTAACATCATGCCTGTAGTCCCCGAAGAGGTAGGCAGAGGAGTACAGTACACTCCCAAATTTCACCAATTATTTTTAGGTCCCACTATGAAATAAGTGGTGAGCCTATTGCCATACACCGGGCGCATGTCCAAGTTCCGGGGTACTGCATAAGATAGATGCATAGTTTTAACTTGCTATACTTTTGAGCGACAATAAAATAATTGCAGTTGTGCTCAACATATTTGATATCGCCGTAATTTAAGAAGTAACACATGGACCGTTGACATTCGAAGTATCGCTGTCAGAGTCGTGTGCGCGATATCGTACGACGTCAGCAATATATCAGTTGTCAGAACGCGATAGATATCAACCGTTGCCAATCAATCAGCTAGAACTAGTAATAATGCACAAGTTGACATACTTGACTCAAAATAATTCTAATTGATTCTTATAAAGGTCCCGTTAAGCTTTAATAATTTCTTATATATGTAAATCTTATACGACCTCATCGAGAGATTTATACGCATTTACTTGATTGTTAACTAAGGTTCTTTAATGTTAAGCATCACAGTTTTTTAATTGGTCATCTTTTAAAACTATCTCTGAACGGATATTCTTTTTATATTCATTTCTAACACGAATAATATTAATATTAATAATAATAAAAAATTCTGAGTCTAATACTATTGTTACTATAATGGTACGAGTAAGACAGTTCATGTTTTCGTTCATTCCCTTCACCATGTGAGCCAGAACAGGTGCTCCAAGACTCTTTCTTTGTAACATAATAAGACAGATTTATCAATAATGTATTAGAATTGTAATTGAAAGTTTATTTGGGTTCTTTAGTTACTTAAGTGACTGAAAGTGACAGATCGTGAAATAATGTGAGCTTAGTCAATGCAACATTCTATTTACCATCAACATAATCAGATGAACTACTTAGTGTGTTATTCGATACTTTGATTCCCAGTGCGCCATATCCAGCTTGGGGGTTAAGGGTAAAACCCCCTTTAGGGAAGCCTATGTCACGCAGTGGACTCAAATACTGATAATAAAGATGATCTTATTAGAAATCACTCTCAATTCTCGTAATATATTTTTGTCGAGTCCGACGAAATCTTGCAAGCGTAGTCAACTCTTCAAATTCCAACAAACATGTTATGTCTTCAGTCTTTAACACAGCATCTTGTTCCAGAAGGCAGGAGCGTCATCGGCGTTCGTGTGGAGCGGTGGGGGGGTCACCGGGGGAGGGGGGCAGGAACAAGCAGCCGCTCAGACCGCTGCCGTGCCGACCGGTAATTATATTTTATATCTTCCCTCCCAACTCATGCATGCATATTTTGTATACTAAATGAACGAACGGGAACTCAAGCCACCTGGCGTTAAATGATCGATGTAACCCATAGACATCCATAAGAGATTCTATACATGATACATATGCATCAGCTTAACTCGGGTGTTTTTTTGGGTTGAGCCGACTAGCTCCGGAATTAATAAGATCCTTCGCCATGAGCTCCCGCTGATGGCAGCGGGGTCGTGGAGGAGAGTGTCAGACAGTGTAATGTAAGTTAATCTGGTACACATGTAATCGTGCATATAAACGCCTACGAAACATTTAACAGTACGAGTAAAACATGTTCCATCTGCTACTGAGTAGTAACAGATTATTACTACTCATGGTTAATGAAAATTTAATACTTGTACGTAGTAACACTTGTAATGTGGTTCTTTGAAAATCATTATAATTATGTCGCACTACAAATTTCCGTATTAAATAACAATTCAAGTCTCAAGCCAATAAACTATTACACGCAATCTTGTTTTCTAATTAATTTAAGACACACGAAATCCAAAGCAATATCTGAAACGATCTTGTGATTTTAATAAATTGATAAATGCGTGTTTGGGGCTTAAAGAAGTACCAATAATACCAATAACACACGTGGTGTATTTATGACTGATGATGTGATATTTTCTAGCAACATCTCTACATCAACTAACGTACCGTCACGCCTGTAATCCCCGAAAAGATAGGGAGAGAAGTTAATTACCCTCACCAGTTACGCTTACGTCCTTTACATAAACTACGAGTATTTCATTTAACTCGAATGTGTCTTGATTTCATTTAGTTATTCATATTGCATTTGTTTTAATAAGTGCAGAAACACATTTCACGTATTCTAATAAGTCGTGCGAACCTCGTTTGCCCCCGAGACACTGGTCTGGTTCTGGCGAAATTCACATTTATCTCTTTGATATTTCATTTTTATTATTACTTACCTGTACTTTATATAAAGTCTGTCTATGCTCAGTTTTAAATATGTTTATTTATATTTTATAAAATCTAAGGTAAAGTAAGAAACATGACGCGAGGTAGAATATGTTATCTGTGAAGACATTCCAATTAGATTTTAAACCAATAAGGCCAATTAAATTTCATAGAGCTATAAAAGTTCTAGAGCAGACCAAGTTTTTTGTAGACCTGTTAGTTGTTTTCAATTAATCTCATTAGCAAGTTCTATTATACTTGGACTGAGATACCTACATACTTTAAGTGAAATGAAACTTTTGAAGTTAATGTCTACAAATTCTACTAGTAAATTCATAAAATTATAACATTTTGGTACAATTGTACAAGTCAATTGTCAAGAGGTCCTGGTTTCAAAACCTGGGTCGGGCCCTATTAAAATTTTCAAGCTTAGATTTTTTAGTAGCGACTTGAAGTTTGAATATGTGCTCAGTGTATGGAAATAGACTCACCACCTAATCCAAAGAGGGATGTAAACGTAAATAGTGAAACGTCGGAAAGTACTGCCCTGCTTTACTTACCTCTTCGCGGATTACAGGCGTGATGTTATGTATAAATAACACGATGGCTGGTAATTTAATTTGTCATTTGTCAGATTGAGTCGAGACTTCAACGGACCTCCATGGTCATTTGTAACCCTAATTTCTTCTTTCAAAATCCACTTAACTACAAATATAGTACTTCATGCATTGAATAACAATTCGTGGTGTAGAAAACAGGACACATTTGTTTAAAACAGTAATGTTATTTTTTTGTCATGCTCATACAATATTTTAAACGACATTTATTCTAAAGCTTTTCTGTTCACCAAAATTGATATAAAAATATTCCTTCAAAACTAATAAGGACTCTTGTGTACCATTAATATGATGCTGCGGCAATCACTAAAATCTAAATCTAAACGTTGACAATGTTGTTTTTCAACTTAATATTTTTTCTTCGTACATTCGTATTAACACTCAGTCATCATTATCGCTAGAACTTCATATTATATTCTTCACTATTGGCCAGAAGTTACAAAACGTACCTACATATATGTACATATATCTTCCAATAACATCTTCATCTTCCAATATCGTGCTAGTTTAAAGCGACATAAGGACATCTACACCAGCGTAATCGAAGCTGTATCCACAGGCACGTCAGGCGGTGGCGGAGCTCAGGGCTTGGTGCACTGGATGTCGGTGATGGCGGAGCACATGGGAGGGGGGCACGACCCCTCCCATTACGCGCTGCCTCCATGGAACAACGGCGGCGTGGACGTGAGTAGATTTTGATTCCTTCTCTATTGATCTCTCTGGTCTATTCGGACATTTTTGGTATATTCGAATACGTTTTGGAGCTTATTATGTGTTATTACTATAGTATGGATTAAATTTCTGTACTTTTTGAAACTGTTAATAAAAAACGAATATTAAAACTGGCTTTTCACTATCGGATAGTGATAAACCAGATCGGATACATTAACAACTGGTATATTATTAGTGTTTACAGCAGCTTTTAAGACACCGTAAGATCTTTTCTAATGACCACAGTCAAGTTGACCAGAAACATTTAAAATGATATCATGCAAATGTATGCGTCATAAATATAGTAATTGCACAACACCGCGGAATAACTTTGTTACGCATATGCAATTTGCATGACAGCATATGCGTTGTATGCACCCATGATACATGCTATTTATATTTACACATACTTTACGTCTAATTGTGTGTTGTTGTTTCTCGTTTAATTTAATGTTTATTATGTCTATTTACGATATGAATGTGGAATCTATATATTATTTACTACTTATGAATACAATCAGCATCTCGTCTATACCAGATATCACGAGGATTTAACATTACAACTTACAACATTAATTAAACGGACATATAGCAAAGTTAGCTTTGCTGCTTAACAGCAGTTGAATTAGCTTGCCAACATGAGAACGTTGATTAATTAGTCACTAAACAAAATTGTCTTTTACATTTGATCGTATGTCAATAAAACTAAGTATTGAAAATGTTTGACCATGTGTAATATTGGTCCCGTGAACAGGATGTAGACGTGACATGACGTACATGGCGGTTAAGGCGCCCAATCATCGCTCACCATTCCAATTCTTGAATAAATTTCACTAGTTTGCATAAAGTAATCATTGTCGTAGATATTAATATAATAATTGAATGATGTATCAAAACATTGACTTTTTTCTATGTCTAAACCATTGCCGATGCCTCACCGATGAAAATAATATAAAAACGAATATTGTAATACAGTTATAAAACAAAAACATATTCTATATTAGTCTAGAATGGAGTGTTTTAATGAGTGTGTCGTCAACAAAAACCACATTCAGTTATTTTTTATATAAATGATAACTGAGCCGCTGCAAGTGGCATTGTTCCTTAGTATAGATGGAAACCTGTACGGTATGCAAAAAACGGAAAATGAAACGGTCATGACAATTAATTTAAAATACAAAAAAATAACCGTACAGTTATAGTGACATGAGAAAAATGTGCCCTCCACAGATTCTCCTTTATTCTCTATCTAGAACATTCAGGCGCATTCAGCAACAATTAATATAGATTTGTTACAGCCAAGAATCGAGAGCGGACCAGAATGGTTTTTTTCCAAAAAATTTCTCACGAAATCCACAATTTGCATACAAGCATCATCTGGATCATTTATAACATTAGAAAGAATTCGCGCATCGTATACTAAATAGACAAACCCTGTTCAAAGATTCTGAACGCAATGCTGGATCTATTTATTATATTAACTTGCACATACGAAACATATCAACCTTATTGTATATGTCGCAAGTCTCAAAATAGGCTTTCCAAAATGGATTCATACTTATTATTGGCAAAGTGCTCGATTCATTGAAAATTTTGGACGCCCGCAGAGCTGCAAAACTATGCAAATGTCGATTGGTCAACCCTATCTAATACATATTGTAACAATTGAAAAACAGCCCTAAATGTAAGCCGGTAAGGTCTATTTTTTATTGTATCTTAAAGATGGTTTTTGCTATTCTAATTTTAATTGTATTGTCATAGCTATAAGTTCATTTTTCGGTTGTGTCTGCGGTAACGTGCTAAAGATGGTGATGGATTAGGGAAATATGCCCTTGAATGTGTCTCAGCACTTGATTGATAATTGTCATTTTTCTTGAGGTTGTAATAAGAGCGTTTAGGATTGTTCTCATACATTTAGCATAAATGTATGGGAATCTAAATCGTAATGACGTCATTAAAATAGATTTTTAAACGCATCCATCGTGAGAATATAGAGATATGTTTGAGTGTTATTAAATTTTTTTGAATAATTTATTTTATTATGTAACTCATTCTTTATACGGTTTGCGATATAATTTACGTAATCATTTTAATTATATTAAAATCGAAAACAAGTAAATGTAAATTTAAAAAATATTGATATTGTTTATAACATCATTTTTGCAAAATATATAAAATATGTAGGTACGTCTATCCATACCATTGCGTAAGATTGGAGCAAAAAGCTTGCCTGTCACATAACAAGTACACATAATTATGGAAGAAAACCTCACGAAACACAATCCTTGCCCACCCCGAGGTGTACATAGCGTGAAGATATGTCAGCTCGAAAACAACATGACAGCACTTTCACGAGCGCTCGCGTGTCCGCGCGAAGAAATTCGTGCTAGAAAATATACAACCGATCGGCTGATAAAACGATAGAGGAATCCGTTGCGAGACGCGAGACGTACTTAAGAAAGTTACGCTCGCAATGGTATCACGTGCGTGCGAAACTCTACGTTTTGGCGTTATTTGGCCTATAACGCTACATAATGTATAAAAACCTGAGGCCACGGTCCAATGGCACTTAATAGAGAAGGCCTATAGTCAGCAGTGGACAAAGACAGGCTGATGTTGATGATGAAAACCTACATGTTTCATCTACATCGCGACATTTTATCCACAGTTCTAAAATATGGAGTGGACTTTCTGTCGGGGAGTTCCCAAAGCGCTATGATATGGTGCTTTCCAAGAGACAAATGAAGCGTTCCAATTTCGAACCGGTATCACGATGGTGACACTGATGGCGTGGTGACCATAGATGGTCATATACCATCAGACAGCCCTTTCACCTGTTGATACAATTAGATTTAAAAAAACTCCCTTAATCATTTCTATCCGACATCTCATAAAACTGAACTAACTCATTTAAATCACCACTTTAAGGTGTTTTTCTTCTCATGTATTTCATACTTTATCTTCTCCTCTCATCTCTTATCGTTCAAAACCGTCCCAATTGTGTTTTCAGTCAATCCACATCCGGTCAGCGTGTTACACTTTGATCCTTGTTATTCTTATTCAAAATTTGACGCGCTTATTAAGCTATGACCCTTATTTACTGAAGGGTCTCGTACCGGACAATATGATGATGAGAATTGATGATGTTGACGATGTAACGAAACAAAAAATATATATCAAGATGTTAGAAAAAAGATTCGTATTTATCACATGCACAGTACAATTATAGATCGTATCATGCTTGCTTAAGAACATGGACCGCGTGGAATTTATACAATCGCCTATAAACATAGTTTGTACTTTTTCAAACTCAAATGTCATAATCCAATTAATTTATATCTATGAACTAATCATTCGTGTCACACAGATGTTATTTATTGTATGTGACATAAAGGGGAATACAACGTGTTATTGGACATTAAAAATATTTAACAAAAAGTTGTCATACATAATATATAAATGAGTGTTATCTAGATAACCTTACCTTAAAAAGATAACATTATAAATGTTTAAAGTAACGATAATAATAAAATGAAATGTTAAATATGAATAATAGTTTATTTACATATTTATACATAAGTTATTACGCTGTGACAAAAAATATCGATGCGAACGATATATTAGCAATTAAATGAACGGTGCCATCCGAATTATATGTTGATGCATACATTATATGTAGGTACATATACAGTTTTTAATACAAGAACAAAGAAGACCCCAATTGTAAATTAATATGTCCATTTCCAACAAACTTAACTAGGAAGGAGATTTTTTTCTGTATTTATATGTAAATTATAGACCTCACCCCCTGTTCCACAAAACGTATAAAAAAACACAGCTGAAACGCAGCGCTACCCACCTCTGCCTACTTCAGGGTAATACAAACGTGATGTTACGTGAAAGTTCTTTATGAACTCGTATATAGGTTATCAACTGTCTGTTCACGACAGGCAATTCACACACATTGCATATTGCACGAACAATGGACCGTGTGAGTTTTGACATGATATTAGTATTTTATAATACTAATATGTAGTTATCTACATACACATACAATTGGACTCCAGAATTGGACTAACCCTGATGATGATAACACATATTGTAACATCTATATGCCTTCTTACAGAACATACTATATTTAAAAACCATAGATCAAAACCAAGGACCACAGACCATAACCATATAACCATAGACCAAAAACCATCAGATGATATAACAGTTAGCAGGTGTCTCGTGAACACGTTGGATCATAAATACTGATTGGTAACTGAGCCCACGTGCCTACTCGCAATACTATTAAGACGTATTCATAGTACAGTTATTTACAATCGTAAATAGCATAATATGCTTTAATTTATAATTTAATTGCCGATTCACAGCGGAGCGGTATGCGTTTAATGCCATTTGTTGTTTTAAAACAATCTTGTAAATACGCTCAACGGGTGCTATTGTAATTAATTGAATTTGTCATTCTGATTATTTCATCACGCTAAATCGCTAGCGGGGTTGCGAAACATGATAACTTACTCAAATTATTTACGTTTCACAGCATTTACATTTCCGATTAACGTCTTTAACCTTTAACGTCTTCTGCGAATGAGGCGTTATTGTTTATTGAATGTGACACAAATATTCATTTTCCAATATTTCTATAATCATACTTACATAAACTGCTTATGCCATGCATAGTTCTTTGCGGGCTAACAAAATATAAAAGTCTAATAATTTAATCTAGTGCCTGATATGTGATATTACTGTATTTGACAGGCCCGTTGGTGTAGTGGTTAATGAACCTGACTGTTGCGCCGGGGGTCGTGGGTTCGATTCCCACCCAGAATAAATATTTGTGTGATGAGCACAAGTAT
>DWFO01005374.1:0-10588 GCA_018246595.1 Mimoniades nurscia nurscia
CTCCCCCCCCCCCACCCACACCCACACACACACACGCACCCACACACACACACACCCACACACCCACACACACACACACACACACACACACACACACACACACGCACTAACGTTGTATTATATTAGATGTATATTATTGTGAGAATAACTAGGTACTAAGGAAATAAATGAAGAATTGATCATAAAATCATAATTAACATAATATTCGTTTATACATATTATCGTAATTATTTATATTGTCAACATCTTCCCGATCGAGTGTTGTTTACCTTAAATTCATTATTTATTTTCTTTATATCATCACGCTACTCTCCAAAAGGATGAGTATAGAGTACCGAGAGCAAAATATCTCCTATCCTTATATACCTATTGTACTTCTTATAAATTCATCAATCTCTTTTTACACGTGCGCACCAGTTTCTAAGACTATTATTATTCTTACATTACACATAAGACGAGATAAAATAGCAGTTCTATCAAAAGCATGGTCACTGTATTGGCAATGTTGGCATAAATTTAATGCAGGAATGATTTTCGTGTGGCATTGAGAAGCTCCCCGCACGTAGGGCTGCGTCGCGCCTAAGCCGTCACGCTCGGCGTGTAATGGTCTATGGTAGTACGATATTTCATAGTCACGCCATCATATCACACGTGCTAAGTGTGCGAGGCTTTTCAACCACGACACTACCGACAATCGTACTAATATGATTGATGTTACGTAATAATTCTCTTTTTTATTTAATGTTATGTCTAACAATTACATTGATATTTGCAACATTGCAATAATATCTGAAACATTTGTTATGATCAAAATATTAAAAGCACTATGCTTTTGTATATGACAAAATTATGTGAAACTGTAGCCGTGCTGAAAGTGCCAACCCTAACGCACTAACGCACGTGCACAACGTCTGGCTCCTGATAATCTATATTCATCGGTGACATGTCCACGGAGCCGGACTAGACACATCTTCCGTATGTTAGTGCCCCAGTAACTGTTACAAAATTAAAATTCCATTTTAAATTCCACTTAAAAGCGAAACTTTGATCTAATTTCATTGCTATCGTTCGCTTCATTGTTACATAAAAACGCTTACAATAAATTAACGGTCTTTCTCTGTTATTCTCTTTCTAATTACATAAGCTAAAGATGGTACAAATTCTAGTCCGATAGGTCTGCTTTAACCATTCGCCGTTCGAAGTAAAATTGACGTCAAACATTAACTCGTGTGTTATAATGTATGTACATATGTATTTTGCGTGACTACAAATAGAACAGTAAAATTAGTATTTTGAAGTATTAAAAAAAAACCATTTTTACATCTATTTGTGTAATTACAGTTAACAATATCACTGTTATCATTAACGATGTCATATATTATGTTGACATAGTTAATTGGAGAATGTAACTACATATGTAGAGAAGATTAATTAACGCTCACCTATCTTAACCGAATAGGTGAAGTTCTGACTGATTTCTGGGGGAATTAAAAATCTCTGAAATAGGCATGTGAGAATGAAAAGAGTGATCGATGTGGAAGAAGTACTGCAGGCCTGTAAGGATAGAGACATTTGGCACATTGTACTCTCTACCAATCCCGTAAGGGACCTGGCGTGATAAAATAATAATATATGGTTAGAGTATCGTATTGTAAATTATTAAACTCTACTGTCTGACATCTGAACTGTATGTGTTAATGGACTATACATAGATACATATAAAGCTGAATAGCATACTAAATAGGTAGTGAGATTCGACCCACGAATTCAATTTAACAACTGGCCGCTATCTCAAAGGAAGCGCCGAAGTCCGAATGTAAATCTCTAAGTGTGAACGCTAAAACCGTTTGTCGTATTGTCTAACTCTAAGCCGAGGGCGGGCGGTCACTGAATCTATTTCGGACCGTCCGCGCCGCGACAGATAGTTGGCGAACGACGAACTTGCTGTATTTTTATATATTTTTTTTAAAAAGAAATTCTTTTCTCTGCTCGCACCTTTTGTTTCGACCGATGTAAATGTCGGCCGGCAGCTTTATAAAAAAAAACGCTATAATGCCAAGACAAATTTACAGATATATAGGTAATGTATTTAGATTTACAAGACACGCAGCTGCTCGAAAACCTCGCGATTTATACGTCTTATAAACACTGTACCAGATGGTTAAATAATGAGATAGATATGTGTTTGTCTACTACAGTGTCATAAATACATACGGTGACTAGCAACAGGCTACATATACATATATACACGTATACGACATGCAATAAATTAACTCAATAATCTTTTCAAATCGCACACACGTGTAACGGGACAATAAATAATCGCGCTTTGTCTACGGTCGCGTAATATGTCGCATAGCAATAGTCGATTAGTTGCTTTCTTTCAGACCGCTATACGGGTTGGTGTATATTGAAATATTGCATGTAACCGGCCAGATATGTGACAATAGGAAAAAAAATCTATATATTTTATGAAACGTAGTAGCATTTTCATTGCACTCGGGGTGATTTTCGAAAATAATTATGTAATGTTACTTGCTGAATATATTATACATATGGCGTTTGAATTCTGTTAGCTTGTGGGAATGGTAAAAGAATTATTATATTGCACTGATATATCGCGTGGCAATCCAGTAGACTGTAAGTACACGGGGAGTCTCAAAAGTTACTTGCTCATCATATAACACGTCGTTTATATGAATATAAACATATGTATATGTATTTACAAATATAAACATACTTTCCATAACTGTGTGTTCAATATTATGACTATTTACGTAACTTCACGCCTATAATCCTCGAAGAGGTAGGCAGAGGAATGCAGAACACTCCCACGTTTCACCGGTTACTTTTACGTCCCACTATGGAATAGGTGGTGAGCCTATTGTCATGCATCGGACACATATCCAGACTCCGAACCACTACTAGAAAATCTAAATTAGAATTCTTTTCTGTAGTGTTCGACCCGGGAATCGACCCCGGGACCTCACGATCGGCAGTCGCACTTACAACCAACACGACCAACGAGGCAGTCATAAAAAAAACAATTAGCAAATATGAAATCATGTATGCACTTATCCCTTAATTTAACATTCGTTTGATTGAAAATATAAAATTTATGTTTAATGAAGTTGTAATATAAATAAACAATAATACTCACACAGGAATATAATAATATTCAGTTTCATTCACATTCACTACCAGAATAATATTCACACCTTATTAAACAAATTTTATTTATCTCTTTCAAAATGAATATGATTATAATGCGATAATTACATGAAATATCTATATACATATTACAGAGTAGGCATGAAAATCATGTGAAAATTAAAGCAGCTTAACTTGAAGACAAAACCCGAAGTTGTACAAAAGTAATATCAACTAAGCTAAGAAAATGGCGTAACACTCCAGCGCCTTCTAGCGGCATAATATCCGACTACGTTTAATTCTCTACCCGCGCGTAGCTTCAATTGAAGTTACCAACTACGGGAATGTTGAAAGTTGAGCTATTTACCATAATTGCTCGGTCCCTGGAGCGCCTCACCTCAATCATTAGCATTTCTAATCAAGAACTAATACAATAGATGCTTAATGTTCTTACATCTCCAACTATGGTTGATAGAGAATTATGCAAATTTTAATTGACTAATTTTTAATTAAATATACAAATTTAAATTTAACGAAAATATACTAGAAATATCTATGTGGCATATGATCACGGGAGTATGTAATTTTATTGTTATGTTTAGATCAGAAAAAAATGAACACTTTGTGCTATTAATTTAAGAAAGTATAAAGTAAAATTAATGAGAGTAACCATAAGCATAACTATCTTTAAATTAAAACCCAATATTTACTTAAATACTCAAATCATCGAAAAGAAAAAGTAAAGTTCAACGTAGAGAACTTTTCCATCAATGAACATCTGAAAGGTTATTGAACTAAAACTGAAGAAAAAACTATGGAATTAGGGTCGTTGATTGTCAAATAAAAACAAGAATAAAAAACTTTAGGCGAAACAGGTTCAAACGCGTCGGTTACCACTGTTCGGACCATTGATTGATCGATGTTCCGTCTCCGCCCAAATAATTGCCAATCGCCGCAGATAAATGACGTAACTGCAGATTTACTATTTTTCTATTATTGCTACCAACTTGGAAACAATGCAGCGAAGCGTTGGATAAGCCTGTGTCCAGCAGTGAACCAGAATAGACTGATGATGATGAAGTAATATATCTAATACATTACGACAACTGCAAATACCGCAATGTGATCCCAAAATGGGCAGTCGGAGATCCCCTTTAATATTAAATTCCACATTGTGTAGAAGTAACATCACGCCTGTAATCCCCGAAGAGGTAGGCAGAGGAATGTAGAAACGTTTCCACGTTTCACCGGTTACGTTTACGTTCCACTATGGAATAGGTGGTAAGCCTATTCCATAGTGGGACGTCCGATAAATGTGATTTTTGCGTTTATGTCACTTTCCTTTTTACCGTCGTGCGTCGTTCGTTCGCTATGTTTTCGGGAACAATGCCGGTGTTACAACTTTTTTCGCGCTTCCGCTCTTTCTACGTATGTTATTGGTTTTCAATTTTTATTCCCGTCAATTTTCAGCTGGAATACCGTGTTTTTGGAAATGGACGCACGCAGTTACGCTGTCCAAATGGTCATTGCTGACGGATAAAGCAAACGGTCGTATAGAGATACAGGCATTTATTAATTTTCTCATAAGAATGTAGCAACCAGCAACCAAGTTTATATAAGACGGCAGAAATATTAGTATCAGTAAGTCCAATAAGTGATAGTCGTTAGGACATTTAATTAATGCTAATTTATAACAGGACTGTGAAACTGTAAATTTAAACTACTGAGGTTCTGCGAGCGTGTAAATTAATGTAAATGGTTAATCTGTTTTAATTAAAGTAAAATAAATAAATAAATAAACATTGGTCTAAATAATATATATTGATTTCGATTTCGATTCCATCCTAAGTTTCTCTTGTACTTCTTTATGTGGTCGTATCGTCCTATCAATGAAGCCTGACTTTTATTAGACTTTTATCCTGCTACTCTTTTAATAGAATCTCGAGCTAAAAGTGGCCATTACTTACAATTAGGCACCCTATCCCATACATCTCCCGGGACCACATGCGTGTCCGAGAAATTGCTTGTAAATTGCTCCTGGTTAGCTTTATAAATCTATTTAAGTGGACTTTTTTTGTTGAGACACTTCAAATAGAGTACCCTGTTAGAATGCCCTTTATTTATTTAAAAATTACTTGCTGTGAAGAAAACCTGCAAAACCTGTGGTGCCCCATTAAAACAAGCATAGAAGGGGCTTTACGGAGTCTGTTAATAAGATACCCATGTTCATCATAGAAACGATGAGAAGTTTGTAATGTTGATGCTCATGATAGTACATGCTACATGATAAATATTAAAATGTTAATAGAATACAGTTTTATGTATTTTTCCTTCGCGCGTATCCCACCCAATACGTCCAAGATTTTGCACTAAACAATGTTTTATGACTACCATGTGAGACATTTGTCACAAACAAAACCACTAGCCAAAGTAGTTCCAAGCTTAAAGAATTTCTGCTTTCGTGTCTAAGACTCTCGCTCTAAGACTCAACAATTTATCTTCGGTACATAAATCTCTCTCGTAACCTAATAAAGCTTAAAGTTTAAGCTTATTAAAGCTTGAAAAGATTATCGTCAGCTGGCCGCTAACAACTATTCCTACACAAATTGAATTGGAAATGTGAGGATCAGTCGGCACGTGACTGCAAATTATAAATTTGCCTTCAATGGACTTGGAGTGTTTGAAGTGGGCTTAAGTTATTAAATATAACAGATTTACACTATTTCATCACAATGACAATCTTGTTGTTTTCACATCACATCAAATTCCGATAAGCGAAAAGTATTACAGTCGTATTTTTTGAATATTTTTGTAACAATTCTAAATACGGACACATCTGATTCCAAAACAAGACGATCTGTAAGTGTAGTTCTAGATATTTTAAATATGGAAATTAACATATTTGACTTATTAAAGTCCATTTTAGTGTAGAAATCATCAAATCAAGATTTACTTCTGTGCCATGGTAACTAAATAGCTTTAATGTACATTTCTTGTGAAGACATGGATCTCAATTGTTCTCATCACAAAAATACTTATCTATCTTAAATGGAATGTACAAAAATTCTGTGACAAAGCGACTCTGTGACGAATTCTGTGACGATTACATGTAACAGAGTAATGCGTTTTGTTTGCACAAATAATATATCTATGTTTTACAACTCAATAATATAATTATTATTAATTAACATATAATCAATAACAATCAAAATATAATTAACAACAACTAACATAATTATAATTAATAGTGATTTTTCAACAGGCTTACTAGAATTACTAATACTTACTAGATTACTTACAGGCAGGATTAATATTTATAAAGACTTAAGAAGCTTGATAAAGTTTTTCCCGGAAATATTTACTGAAAATCTTTTAATGGCGCTCTTTACGGTGGACGGATTATTGGCAGTGGATTGAGATAGGCTAGTGATCATGATTACGAGAATAATTATATCGACAACGGTGCTTGTGCATTTCTAGATCCTTCTACGTAAGCAGACGATCCAATCACACATTTTATGCCAAAAATCTGTACAATTGGATAAAGAAATGAAATACAAAATCAAGAATGGGCGAATCGCAATAGCATCTTATTTGCACATTAAAAATTCGAACGAATACAGACTAAATTATTGGAGATTGATCAAAGAAGTTCTATCCACAATAATTGCCTCGATAAAGTCTCTGTTAATTATGTTCAAGTTTAAAAAACCAAATAAACAAGAGTGTGGAAGTGTAACACACTCATCTGTCTACCTTTTCGGGCATTATAAGAGTGATGTTAGGTTTTTTAAAAACAAATTTCGCCCAAACAGGAACCAAGAGTTTACCACGAATGTAACGTTTTATTTCTCATATTCATTAATATATACTTCAAATAATAAATCCGTTACATGTAACATCGCTATGAAAGCTTAATATTTATTTTTTCACCTCATATTTGCTGTTATTTTCACAAAAATAAATAACGTGTTTCCACGTAAGAGCTTTGACTCTGACATTTTTTATCTAATTTAATATGTCAGGTTATATACACTGTGGCTCACTCTAAGACATTCTCTGTGATAAACACATACATTATCTGGAACCAATTTAAGTAGTCCTTACATTACTATAATATCGTAACATTACGCCTATAATCCCTGAAGAGGTAGGCAGAGGAATGTAGAACACTCCCACGTGTAGTAACTAGTGAGTTACGTTTACGTCCCACTATGGAATAGGTGGTGAGCCTATTGCCATACATCGGGCTCATGTCCAGACTCCGAGCCACTACTAGAAAATCTAAATTAGGAGAATTTAGTAGTGCCTAACCCGGGAATTGAACCTAGGATGTCCCGGTGGGCAGTCGCATTTGCAACCAACACGACTAAAGAGGCAGTCTACATTACTATAATGATCTTCCCAACGTATTTTTTGCATTAGACGTATCAAAAGTTTATCTTTCAACATTAGTTTTGTGGTACTGTTGCAAATTACCTATGTTATATCTTGAGTTATTTGTGTGTTTTATTTAGTGAATCAAGTTTTTAGGGTTTAGTTGTAGACTGATAGCACACATCGATTCTTGGCAATGCGTATTAGTTGTAAATACTAACTATTATAATGGATGTTGCATTTCTTGTAACAACATTTACCACATTGGTAGTTTTATAAGCTACAAATACAATACTAAATAACCATAAGAACCATATGATTTATCGCCGCAAGTTATTTCACATTCTAAATATTACTTAAAAAACCAGGAATTACAACATTACAAACTCATATTCTACTGTACCTATAAATACCACTACAATAGTTATATTTGCCAGTTACAGAATATTTGCAGTATTTGTAAACATTGCAATTGAGTGATAATAGCTTTATGTAATCGAAAAGTACACAGTTCAAAAGGAAATCAAATATATTATAGCAATATACATACGATTACGTCGAATTCTATAAAAAACGCATTTATAAAAGCATCTCTCGCGAGGGAGCCGAATAAACAATCTTTATTGTTAACAGTTTACACAATAATTGTGTACCTACTACTTCGCTAATGGTATCCTACGAAAACAATCATACTGTTTCTAATGTGTTTCAGCGTGGGATACTGATCAAATATAACACAGCTGGTCCTTATAAAAATAACGGGCTAAAACTATAAGATTGTTGGGAAAATATCAGCGAATCGCTGTAAAAATTGTGAGCGCATTTATTGAGCACAACTGTCATAGACGCAGCTGTAACGCAATGAAGACGTGTAGTCAAGCACGCGGGAACGCTTGGCGTTTTTAATACGACACTGGAACTGCTAAATTAAATGTCCGTTGTCGTTCTGGAATTCGAGCCGGTTAATACAAGGTACTGGACTACTAACTATTGTTTTAGACCACATCTCATAATCATGGTGTCGATTCTTATATTAAAAAAATAAACTTAATGAAGTAGAATTTCTGTAAATCGAGGGGATATGAATGGAATTCCAATTGCATGTAACTCCACGCGAAAATATGTCGGTTATAATAAGACGTGACCGTCAATAAATGTAATGAAAATCTATAAGATTTCTTCGCTTATAGTACGGTTAGGTAAAACTGAATGCAACTTTAGTTATGACAAGACTTGTTCTCTATAGAAAGTGACAGTTTTTTGTACAATTAAGAGAATTTTCTATATTGTAAGAGTCGCAGTGACTCTTTAATAAATGCAATGCTTAAAACTTATATTCTGAAAGTTGTGAATATTATTTTGTGTTTAACTTGCAACTTGTGTAACAGCAACATCAGCAGAATACAAAAACAGCTACAAACTACTATACAATGAAGTACAGAAACGCAAAATATAACAAAACGCAAACACCACAAACCAGTGCGACATAGTCGTGGCTGTAGAGAAATTGAAAAATCTCAAAAACGAACAACGCGCCAAGGAACTTGTGCTGTCGTAAAAACGTGAAATTAAAACGCGGAACCCACACACAACTGTTACAGTTCGGAAAACTAGTTTTTGTTTTATTTGTTTTGTTACAACAACACATGGCATTTAGTTATTGTTTGGGGGCAACTAAATTCCCTTGACGGTGCGAAATGCTGTTCTCCACGATCCCAAACCCGCGTGCCCAGCGTGGCGATTGTGGGCATAACCCCTCAGGGGAGCCCTATGTCCAATGATGGACTGCAATTTGCTGATTATGATGATGATGATGAGCCCATCTCTAATTGAAGACGACGTTTATAAATACAATGGATGATAATCCATCCATCCTTCAGCCTTTGGAGCTCCAAATCTGGGCATAGGCCTCCTCCAATCGACAGAATCTCTTCGTTCTAGGCCTTTCGAATTAAACAATAATCCGCTGTGTTCTTCAGCCAGTTTCACGGTGCCAGTGTCGGCTACTAATGCGTTTTTTTAACTCGAAATTCCTGATAGTCGCCTGGATTTCAGATCGACGCACCACCTATTCGTAGTGGGACGTAAATGTAACTGGTGAAACGAGGTAGGATACAGCACTCCTCCTTAAGGGATTATAGCTACTAATGAGTACTTCAAGATAGAAATGTTTGAGGTTGTTTTTATTTCCAAGAGTAACTAGAAATAGGAAGTCTAACACGTTTTAGAAGCGACGCAATCACGCTCAATCGACATTAAATATTACATTAGAACAGAGAAATGTATAGAATAGTTTGTATTTTCAATTATGTGTCTCCCTCTATAAAATGATTTGCAGCCAATATTTAAAAAAATGATCTACCACACTAAAAAATATCTCGGGCGTGTATAAAAAGCGATAAGTGTAAAGGAAAACATCAGTCATAATCAGTCAAACAAAATACTTTTCCGTAAGCGTTAACGCCTATCGCTAACTTCAAAATATATGGAAATACAAGCTGCGGAAAAAACGGTTGATCACGCTAGTTCGCTTATGTCATTTCCAAACATTTCAATGTAAACGTTTAGCGTTAACGCTTATGGAAAAGTATTTTGTCTAAGTCCACAGGTCGGCAAGAATATTAATCACTCGGCGCTCTGTACCTACACTCTAAGAAAACTAGCGTCAGATATAATAACACTAATGCCATACAATATGATGGTCAAATATATTTCGCGGGATAACATTATAGTTGCGGTTAGCAAATAATTATTCTGATAACCGTGTGTAATATTAGAAATTATCCATACGCCAATTTATCAAATTATGAATAACCTGCATCCATTTATCCACGCATTACTCTGTCTCAACACTACAGAGAAAAGTCAGGTTACAGAAACGGAAGACATTTAACTAGTTAGCACACTGCACTGTGATAAAAAAACGTAACATTAAAAAGCGATTACAGGCGTGAGCCTGTAATCACCGAAGAGGTAGGCAGAGAAATGTAGAACACTCCCACGTTTCACCAGTTACTTTTAAGTCCCACGATGGAATAGGTGGTGAGCCTATTGCCATATA
>DWFO01005375.1:0-10587 GCA_018246595.1 Mimoniades nurscia nurscia
AAAAGTAACTGGTGAAACGTGGGAACGTTCTACATTCCTCTGCCTACCTCTTCGGGGAATACAGGCGTGAAGTTACTTATTTATTTTATATATACCTATATATTAGTAGGTATCTATATGGGTTTATATTTAAAGTCATAACACAATACTTTAATGTATTAGACAGATATCTATGTAATTTAAGCATCGATTTTGCTCCCAAGGCAGCGAAATGACTCCAAGATGTGCTTCTCCAGCTTGCAGAAGAAATTTCTTCTTGACTCGCCCTTAATGATCGAATATGGCTAATAATCTGGAATGTTATTATTACCAAATGAATCTATGTAGGTCAAATAGTCGACAGACGACTATTTGGACAAGCATTTATGTCTTCCCAACGTCTGGCCGTAGAATTGGCTATACGTATATTTTAATTTCAACATGATGTCGTTCTTTTTCAATAAATAAAACTAGTAAGCATACAATATTGGGATATGTAATTCCTTTTGTGTGTCATAGGTTTTTGATTTATTCTAACAAAACATACCTACTTATATTTTATGGATAGAACACGAAGTGAGAGTTTTCATATGTAACTTAAGATTAACATTTAAATTTAAATTGGTCTAAGGATGAAGCTACAAGAAAAATGTTTAAATGATGATGACGCTCTTAAAAAATAGATACAAGACGCACTCGATGAAGAAAACGAATTAATTATAGAGTACCTTCCTACCAATAATATCATGATACAGTTTAATATCAATGTAGTGTAATCATATCTACTAATATACATTACTATACGTACCTCTTTGGATAGATACAGGCGTGATTTTATTTTAATTAGTATATTTCGAAATAAAATCTAGTAGAACTAATCTGTTTGGCGAAGGACTATAATTACTAATTAATAAATACAAATTCCGAGTATATACCTACTAAAAATCCATTATATTAAAATAGATTACTTTTTCTAATACCATTATTACATCTTCACGCTACATCTCTTACGGAAAGGGAGGAGAACATTGAACACCAGATATTTATTACCCACTTTTAATTACCTCTAATTTTTATTTAGTCTTACTACTAAATGCAATAATGGTCATGTTAACACTAAAGTGTGTATAGGGGACAGGTATTAATGAGAGGGGAATTCTTACAAATATAAGTACACCAACATCGATCACGCAGCAACATGGCGCCGGCGCGTCTTCCGCCTCGAGTGCCCTCGCACACTGATTGTACAAACACTCCAATACATCTTCAGATAACTATTGCGTTCTTGTTTTAATTCTGTTAACATTTTCTTAAGCGGCATTAGGTAAGATCTTTCAAATATCTAAACCTATATTATTGTAGTTTGTCAAATCCTTCCATAATAAATGAATTGTTGTATAATTGTGTAGGTATATTAACGTATTAATATATGTATGAAAAACTATTGAGATTAATACGTACTTTATTTAAATTATCCATGTAACATCAAGGGCAGAACACCGTAGTGGTACTTCGCTGAATTAAGTTAAATTAAACAAATTAAGTTAAATACTATATTAATATTTATCAGATTTTACAACATATTATTCATATTAATATGTATAACGTAAAACGTATGTAAAGTTATTCATATTAATATTTATCAGACGTTCGTAATATTTATCACGTGTTCGCTAAAATCCTCACCGTTGGGCATGCGTAAAGCAAGAGCCCACCCTACTAATGGAGTAATGTCGCCTGATTATGTTGTTATTAAACTTTAAGTGAATAATTAATTGAGATTTAAATAACACATTTAGAAGCACATTATAAAATGCCCCTGAAGTTAAGATAATTTTTGAAATACTGTTAAATTTGTCAAGATAAATATTGTGTGTCCGGTGATCAGCTAACGGAATCTTTGTTTATCATTAACACTTTGAGATTATTAGGAAAAGCTTATTAGGTAAACAATAAAATTAATTTTACAGTCGCTCAATTAAACCACTTTAAACGATCAGCGGTTAATTGTATATTTTCCATGAAAACACATAAATCAGTGGACATTATAGAAGCTCAAACTACTATACAAAATATATGAGAACTAAAATTGGGGAAGGCAAGGTAGTCCATGTCGAGATTATTTGTTTTTAATTATTTAGTGGCGCGAGTCCGCCCCTGGGTAATGACTCTATCGCGCTATTTATGAGAACACCCTCGACCCTTTTGTTTTTTGCTCAGCCCACTTGTAAGTGATTGAAGACTGCCGGTTCGTGTCGTATGCATGTTACCGACGTCTTGTTTCTGGTCGTCGAAGTGCTATAAAGAATTTCGTTAATCAATTGCTGTCTGTAAAATATAAATATTATTTGATATTAGTACATAGTACATAACTTAATTGCACGCCTGTATTCGCCCAAAAGGGTAGGCAGACAACGTGGTGCACTCTTACTATTCACCGGTTATAAGTCACCGTGGGATAGAAGGTAAGCCTATGAGCATATACCAGTGACAAATCCAGACTCCGGGTCACTACTCGGCATTTCAAGCAAAACCAAATATGTAGTACCTACACGACCCAGGAATTGAATCTGAGTCTCGTTCGGTATTCGCGCTTGCAAACACTCATCCAACACTTCCTAGTGCAATATTAGACGCCCTTGTCCATCTCTTACCTTATTTGCCCCCGACATCATTCAATCCAAAAACACTGGCACAGCACATTCATTATACGAAAATCCACAACGAGCACTCATAATGCTGATATTGCGTGCTACAAACAAAACGGAACGGAACGCTAAAAGGCTTAAAGCGATCGTTCGATAACGTTATCAGAGTTCGTAATGAGTCATTAGCTTCCAAATTGCAATGACTTGGTCGGTACAGTTTTAATCGGATTTATTCCTTATCTAGTTTCGATTGCTCATTGTAAAATTCCAGTCGTTGCAGTATAGACACTCTTTTTACTATGATAATAATAATTGCGGTTTTACAGGCGTCATTTTGGATATCTGGTCCCGAAATAAGCTTGCGTGTACTATGTTAAATTAATCAACATGCGTACTTATGTGTGTATACTTATTGTTTGGTATTCCAAACAATTTTACAAGAGAAATACCGAGCTTCAAGGCTTCAACTGCTGCTGCTGCTGATCGAAAGGTCCTGGGTTCAAGACCCGGAATAGGTACTTACTATTGGATTGTTCTAACTTACATTTTCGAATAGAATAAAACGGTAACGTTACGCCTGTAACCCCCTATGAGGCAGGCAGAGGAGTATATGGTACACTCCCATTTTTCACCAGTTACGTTTAGAGTGTGATTTGAGAGTAGTTACGTTTGGGGTGAGAAAGCGGAATAAGGGGCGTGGTGTCACTAGTAACAATATTTAATCTGCCGATACTTCAATAGCGCTTTAATTTGCCATAGCGAAGTAGTTTACTCTGACAGAACGAAAGTGCGTTAGTTGAGTTAGTTCGTTTTGAATGCATTTTGCGCGGTAATCATTCGCCTGACATCCAATTAATAATAATTGACGAGGCAAAATGAAGGACATACTCGTATATGTATGCTTAAATATCATTAAATTATATTATCCTTTGCGTACGAGATATTTCTCACTTCTGTAAATTTATTGTTCTTTATTATTTATTTTATTTATTTATTCTTCAACGTTTATCTAAAGTTCGGTTACAAAAGGCGGACTTAATGCCTAATGGCATTCTCTACCAGTCAACCCAGAGTGATGGTGTGAATATTACCTTATAAGTAGTACATATATAGTAAATAAAATTTATATTGAATTGTTGGCAATAGGCTCACTACCTATTCCATAGTGGGACTTAAAAGTAACTGGTGAAACGTGGGAATGTGCTACATTCCTCTGCCTACCTCTTCGGGGATTACAGGCGTGAAGTTACTTTTAATAATAATATATGTATTTAGGTAATATGTTATCCAAATATCCACAATCAATTTGTATACATATTTTGCCTTATTATATGTATTTAACTTCTGCTTTATATTCTTTTTCTGTTCGGTAAAAATACTTTTTATGGAAACGTTTAATGACATTAACGTAACGTAAAATCACGCATTTTATCTCCGAAGAGGTACCCAGAGGAGTATAGAACACTCCACGTTTCACTAGTTACGTTTACGTTCCACCATGAAATAGCTGGTGAGCCTATTGCTATGCACCGGGTCCACATACAGACTCCGAGCCACTACGACAAAATTTAAATTAGAAAAATCTTATAGTGACCTACCCGGGATTTGAACGCAGGACCTCCCGATCGGCAGTCGAGCTGCCAACCAACACGATCAAAGAGACAGTCAAACATTTAACTGTTACAGATTGAGTATAACATACATATATGTATGTGTATATATGCTTTTAAGTAAATGTTACTCTAAATGAACACAAAGGCATGTTAGTAGGTGTCAAGCGTCTAATGTGAATCGTAACTCAGCCCACAAAGACAGTGATGAAATCCCCTATCTCCCAAGCCCATCTCGTACATTATTATTTACACTATTTATTTTATAAGTTAGTATCGGAGCGTGGCCCACGCAGTGCGTAGCGGTCGTAGGCGGCGCGCGAGCTCATGACGTCACTACCCTACGAGCCGATACTACAGCTACGGGCTGCGTCATAAGCCAAATTCAATTTCTCTACTCCATATTTGTACATTTACTTACATACAGTTTCCGATACCTACCACTATTGAAGTGAACTTAATAAAAAACGCTTTACACTTTCCGTATTGACAAACGTTGTCTATGTGTAAATCTTTGACTGATAGCTACAACTACTACAAGTGAATTGTAATGAATAAAGTGTTGCGAGCTTTTTTATTATTTTTAATTACTTAAATAATTTTATTATTGTATGCATATTAAGGGTAGGAATATCGAATTATATAATAAGGTAATTGGAACAAAATATTTCTTTGTACCTATATTTCACAATACGTTACATTACATTACGTTGATATTGATGCTGTTGAATCTTTTTGGAAATATTGTTTTGATTGCGAATTATTTATTTGTCAGATATATTGAATTAAATTCATACACATTTCCGGCGAAAATGCATACACATGTTTTAATATTTTTGCTAGTCGATTTTTTCACGCCAACTACATATTTATGTAGTTAAAAATTAAAATTAATATGTCGTGAAATACATATAAGCATTCTACAAGATAATTTTGAGAGCTGACTGTTTTACAAATAATATACAAAAGTTGCAAAAACTGAATAATAACATAATTGGTCGTCGTTAATTCGTCGGAGCAGACAGAGTTACATAAAGCATGGCAACAACATTTAATTACAGGCGAGTAGCTTGTCAACCGTAACAAAGAGAAAACGTGTAGAAAGTATCAAAGAGTATGTCACCGAAAATAATCTTGTAAGTGAATACTCGTTACTAAAAATCGTATGTATGTATGAGTGCGCAAACGCGGCAAAATATTACCAACAGCGAACTGTTCCGACGTGTTCCGAGTAATGTCACGAATTTTCATTGTGTTTTCAAATTGTCCTTTCAATTGATGTACTGGTTACCGGTCCGGTGAAGACACTTGTCTCAGTGCTGCCAAGGGAAGAGTGCAGTCACGAAATGTGGGAACTAAATGTTGAAATAAACATGTGATGTGCAGCGATGTTGTTTTGAAAGGCTTCAGCTTCGATTCTGCGATTCTGGACGGGTGTAAATTTTTGTTTCTCATGTCGATTGGTTTCGTGATTAATGAGCCATTTTGATTGCTGAGCCATTTAATACCACTTTGAGCTAGATTATGTTTGACTGTGTTTGCATGTAAATAAAGTATCTTAAATATCGCTTTAGCTAAGAAATAAAATAAAATTGTTTTTCGCTTAGGTATATTCTTGATTTCAAAACTTACAAACATGTCAGAATCTCGCCCCGAAACACGATTCTGTACATTAACTATTAGTCGTATCGGTGAATAACAATATTTCAAGTAACGGATGTGTTTCAATTCAATAAATTATCGTTGTTTTCATACATACATATTTATAATATCTAATGTATCTTCTATCCTTTGGTATTTAGAATCTGTTTCTAACACATGTCCTTTCGCCGCCAAAATTCTCTAGCTACGAGTTCAAAGTCGTGCGTCGCGCAAGTGGTTGCCATTTTAAAACGATAACACCAGTCTGAATAAGCATGTAATGCCGTGTCAAATTTGTTTCAACTTTCTTTCGCCAAACGGTACATATAGTCGAAACGGATTTACTAACCCAAACTAAACATTAAAAGTGTAATATAACGCCCGTATTACCCCGAATGGGTAAGCAGAGGAGTATAGCACTCCCATGGTTCACCCCTGTTATAATAACATACGATAGCTTCCCATGGAATAGAGGGTGAACCGGGGTTGCCTGAACCAGACACGAATCCAGACTCAGATTTACAACTAGTATTTTAAGTTAGGAAAACCCCGTCATATTTTGTCTGACTCAGGAATCGAATCTAGAACCTCTCGGTCAATACACGCGCTTTCAACCACTAGATCAACGACGCAATATATACAACAAATTGTACATATTTGTTACACATGTCCATATACGTACATATGCGTTAGTTTGTTTGAATGTAATCAAACGATGTGGAGCAAGAGGCTAGTACCTATACGTGCTTTAATTTCTTTACAGGTATGAGGCTTTTGTTTTCCTTAGACAATACATATATAACTTTAATGTTATTGCATATTGGGAAAAATATTGGACTACTTATGAAGCATGAAATGATGTAAATATGAAAAATTTTAGATCTACAATTTGTTTAAATATTTTCTTTAACAATTTCATTTTGACGATATAAATGTCGAGTGCGAAAATCTCAGTAAATGAGAGGGGATAAGCTAGGGCTTCTAATGAGTCTCTCGTAATGTTTACTATGAGTAAAACATGTGGAGGCTGACAACCCGCGTGGCATCCCATGGCTTCAATATTTCCTATTTTGAGAGGACATTCGTGTCCATCATTGAGATGAGAAAAGTTCTTATGATAAATCATTCCGTCATTTATATAATATATATATTTATCGATCAGTATTTTGTGCCTGCGACATACTGAACCAGGGGTGATGATTTCTTTATAATAACATATGTAATCACATGAAATGTCCAAAAGTGGGATTATGCCTATGTGACCCTCCTAAAAACTTGTGATGTACTAAGTTGAAAATAGAAGGTTCTCTCGCATAAGTGTTACTTAGCCCCAGTCGTGACTGGAATTCAACAGAATGTAGATCTAAGTAGAATGCCTCAATGCTATGTAATCAATTGGATTGATGTTTGCGAGTACCAACTTTCTAAAATCTTAATTCACTACAAAATAGACTTCTTTAACATTGTATGAATGATTGACTCCGTTATTGTGTATGATGTTTTTATTTTTGTTAAATAGACTATTATAAAATAATTATTGCATTAATTCCAATCTCCCGTTTAATTATACGCGAAACACGTTCGAAGTAAAAGTATTACCTATAGGTAAAGCTATAGCTTTACGTGTATTCTCTTAAATGGAAATTCAGTTCTGGATGATTTACGTATTTGCAAATTGTGCTCTAATGTTCTATGTCGTGAATAATGTCAGTGTATAAAATATGGAAGCTCGACAAGAAAAACCAAACTTGTCGCAATCAATTCTCTCTGTAATGGGTACAGTTCTTTAGGTAAACATTCTTCATGATAAATGCTTTACTTACCTGTCGCGACCGCGGCGCGCGTTTCAATAATAACCGTGATATTGCGATGATACGGACTGGAAAAACTCGTTCGGCGGATGTCGATATCCTTAAAGGCTTACAACTTAGCATTCGCCGGAACAACTCTTTTGTTTCTGCTGAACGTACATTGCGTAATATGAACGAGAGTTAAAAGAGCTTTCGAAACAAAATGCTCGTTGTATAGATGTCGTGTGGAAACTTGTAATGCACATTTGGCCGTAGTTCAGAATACAGCAACTGTAGTGCGATGCCAGCGAGCGGCTTTCATTCATGCCGCCCCGGGCTACGTTCCTCGCGAGATCTCATCTTCCAATTACCGACTGCGTTCGTATGCTCTGCTCAGCGATTTTTATAATTGTAGCCGATACTGCTAATATTTCCATAAAGCGCGACGGCTTTAAGAAGCTGTGAATTTATTGGTTTCTATACAACCTCCATTAAAACGTTAACATAATGATGCCATTAATCATAGATTTGTTCGCGATGAACTTTGAGTGGGACGGATCACGGGATCATCAAGAAGTTGGTGAGGTATTCAATTTCGTTGAAAGGATAATCGCCCACTTGAACGGCCGGGTTCCATCTTCAGGGCCCCGGTGGTGGGTATGTGCGTGACTTATTGGAAACATTTCGACATAAGTGAGCATTTTCGAGGGCCAGTCGCCGTGGTGGCGTACTGTGCTGGTGGATTACACAAACTATACTGAGCGCAATCGTTCTACGTTTCACAATCGCGGGTTCGCCGACCGACACCAATACCTAAATTAATTTTCTTTTCGGGCCCGCGTCGCGTCGCTCATTGTTCAATTTGTAACTCTGATTTTGGAACGCGGACCATTCGCTTGGTGACACAGATTTGCTTTCGAGATGGACTCTCACTGATCTTCCACGTACATACGTACATACATACATACGTGTCTCAACTTCCATGTTGAATTAATATAAATTACAGTTTTCCTGTAGAAGCATCCCGAATATCCTTATTTCGTTTTGTACATGTTTATCTCACAACTTTCGTTACTAATTAACTTGGCGGAGTAAGAATATATTCCTAGACCCCGTGCCGGGTTACAGGGTGTCGCGGTACGCACAGCTAGGCTAAAAATTCTGGGTGCCTATGGGCAGCAACGGAGGCAGTGCGACAAGCTGTGTTCAGTGATCTCCAACTCGCATGCGCAGTGTGAGGAATATGGGTATAACTCAGGGTATACCGTTCTACAGCAGTGGACTGCAATAGGCTGCTGATAATGGCGATGTTTTATTATTACGATTATAATCGCGTTAAATTAGAAGCAAACGTACGGTGCCTATTGCACGTTTAATATGTATTTATCGTAGTGTTGATATCATCTGAACATGTGTTATTTCCCTAAGAGATAAGGACCGAAACTGAAAACTGAAATGCGACAAATTCAATAAACTTGACGCTGAGCGAGAAGCTGTGAGAAGTTCCGCATCGCGCATCCGTGCAATGTGACGTCATACGTGTTCACTTTAATTCGTTCCTAGTGTAGTGGATTGACGAAAATATGTAGTTTTCTTAAAATAGTAATAGTATTTCTATTCAGATGTTGAAAGCTTATTGAGATACCTATTCGTTTACAAAACAGTGCCCATTAATGGTAATGAATGGATGAATTCGAAATTTTATGTTGTTTTCTTACATCTGTTTAATAGTTATTTTAGTGCAATTCGATTTTTATCATTCACGTCAGAACACAAAAGGTTAAAAATAAACAAAGGATTAAAAAAAACACACACACGTCTATTGCAGCAAACTATGTATGTACCTATATATGATCGAACAGTTGCTTAAACTAAGTTTGCTACAATTGCAGCGCGAAATCGGGACGTAACGCTGTTCTGAGTCTCGATTCTACATTGAAACACTTCGCGTCTTAAGAGACGAAGAAATTCTCCTGGACATTAGACATTATGAAATTTGTATATATATATTTTTATATATAATGCTTTTGACTAATTTAACTGGTACAATGTTAGTACAATTTTGGTTGCTGTCGAATTTATGACCGTATGCATAAAGCTTGTTTCAAATACTGGTTTGGTGTGAGTCACGCCTTGTCTGATGTTTTGTTTAAATAAGAAGCCAGCCGCAAGTATGTAATGCGTAATTGTAAGCTAACATCAACAGCGAATAATTTGAAATGGACCATCTTATTACCAAACAGTGCTATTTGAGCTATTCTTTTGTAACTCAAAAAAGAGTCTTATAACTTTACAACAGTGCTCCTGGTTTCAGGAATTCTGTGTAAGGTATATCCACAATTAATGATTTAATTGATAAGCACTTCTATTACATGACTTTCAGGAAAACAACATCCCGAAATGATAACTAAATTACTTGATCATTTGAATTCGTTTAAAAATCAAACCTTAATTGCTTGGCTGACATAACAATGTTATGCCAAATTCATAGTCATATAGTTGCTAATACAATTGAATCCTATGTTAATGTTACACAAAAGTCTAATGGCAAATACCACTTGTTAGGTGGACTTCATGTAGGAATGTTATGGTTGTTGCGTTGCGGCAAACACTGTGGCGCGGCGTTCGGCTGCGACATGTGGCTGCGGAATGCGGCTGCAGCGTACGACTGCGGCTTATAATGTAAATATTCTCATAATATTTAATATAATATCTTATAATAATTTTCATAATAATAAAAGTAGTATCAACATAGAATATAACTAATTCTATGTTGATACTACTTTTTTTATTATGAGAATCATCAAATATATATTTACTTATGTAAGATGTAGACATACATTACAATCATTTAAAAAAAACGAGTTCTATTTATTTCAAACTTGATCCCAATTTATGTTCAATGGAGAGAAGCCTTAT
>DWFO01005376.1:0-10586 GCA_018246595.1 Mimoniades nurscia nurscia
CATCGTGGGACTTAAAAGTTACTGGTGAAACGTGGGAATGTTCTACATTCCTCTGCCTACCTCTTCGGGGATTACAGGCGTGAAGTTACTTAAACTTAAAAACTAATAGAAGAGCTTTAAAATGATTTTTTTCATGTTTCTTTCTAGTAAAAAGTTTCTTCTAAAAAAGTTTCTAAAAAAGTTTCTTTCTAGTAAAAATATTACGGTCAATATGACAAATGTTAAATCACTATATACAATCAACTTACAAGCTGCTAATATTTAGATTGCTCCGTAAATGTATATCTTTTAATGTTTAATAATCAATCCTCTTTCACACTACTTTTGTTAAAAGCTTGCGACGTCTTAACCGAAAATATTTGGTAGGTAAGTAACAGTAAATATTTTTAAGCTGATCGAAATTAAGATATTGATATTATGATTTAAAAATGACATATATAGTTAAGTTTTTAAATAAATGTACTTAGTAATTAATTAAAATGTATATAGTTATATGACAGTAAAGTGGCCAGTAGTATTTTATTGTTTACGTTTATTTAACATCGTCGGGCGAAATGTTTGTCTTTAATTATCTGGCGCCTCAATGGGCTGAGGGAATTATCTAAATGGCGGTATTCATTAATAGCATGATGTAATACGATGTAATTTGTAGGATAATTGGTACACTTTGATGATTGATCAGATGGATCTACAGTCATTGGGGAATACCGCAGGTTAGGTAACATGAGTGAAATACGTAACGTATGGATGTTATGCAAAAAAAAAGTATTCCGCACAGTCATTCTGAACCTTTCTCTTTCTGACAGTAGATCTCTGTCAATAAAACGTTTACGGACGATGGCGACTCTGACGATTCGTTTCAATTATTCATGTAATCTATCTTATGTATAATCTTATTAATTGCAAAACTGAGGTTAAGTATAAATTCCACTGTATTCACTGGTACCCTGCTGCAGATTATGAACTTTGAGAACCTGTTTGCAGTTAGTGGCCATTCTACTGAATATTATCAAACAACAAAGTATAACAGTTGTTAGTTCATGATTACAAGCAAAACTAACATTAATAAGCTGCCTGCGGTCGAAACTGAGACCGAAAGTAAGTCAATATTTCTTTACTATGCATATATTTATATGTCATTCACTAAATAATATAGGATGGTATATTTGAAATTAATGACAACTGATGTGTATGTATTCATCTTTCGCGTTATTTGTTAAGTATTATTTAAGTACTTGCATTAAATATGTTACGCATTAAGAAGTTTAAAGATGGCGTCAACTAGAGTAGCATTAAATTAATATTATATACGATACAAAAATCGCAAAAACACTCCAACCATATAGAACGACAGGAATATGTATTTATGAATCTTTATGAAACACGTATCAAATTTACTACAGGATGTGATTCAAGTCGGTTTGTTTTACGCAATGCAAGGGATTTACACCCGGCCAGTGACGTAATGAATCATTAACCGAATGGGCATCGAGCAAATGACTCAAATTGTAATGCGACCGAAGGTTGTTGACACAGGCACACAATTTCAACAAACATTTGTTATGTAATGTTACCGCAAATCACGCCTCTGCGTAATTCTCACCGTTTTCTTTACTACAACAACTTTAGGATCAATAACCTCTATTATATAAATCATTTGGTATTTTATTGCTTATTCATACAACGGTTAGCGTTGTTAACCGTAAAACATTTAATTAACAAAGCATTTGTTTTAACATATTATTAATATAAACTGTGGTCTATTAAAAAGTGTATTAGGTACATGTGTAACTTTATTACTCACCTACAGATTGTTTATAAGGGTAAAGATCATTTGCATTGTAATTTTTAGTAGTGAAACGTTCATTTATATTTATTGAAAAATTCACTAGGATGTATCCGAGGGTCGAAAGAATTAAATGCACACAGAACTTTGTGGATGAAAGTATATAAATATTATTACGAATAAATAAATATTGTTAGTTAGCATTGTATGTACTATTTGGTTCTAATCATACACAAAATATCGAACAAATTTTTGAACTGTTTATTTTATTTAAAAACAGACTGACCACATATCATACAAAGGTTGGTCAGGCTAATCGCGACATGGCTCACCCGCTTTGTCCGCCGACGGGCAGCGGCGTAGGCGATGTGAGAAACTGTGCTCTGCGAACCCCAAAACGCATGTCCGGCGTTTGTTTGTGGATACCCTCGACAATACTGGACGGAGACAGATTTAGGAGGATGATGTTGATTAAAGGCACCGGCCTTTAATTGCCGTAGTTACGGGATTGTTTCAATAGTCACTTCGTAATATGATTTATTTCGCATTTATACATTTTCCTTAATAATTTTCCTTCATTGTTTACGTCACTTTATTTTGGAAGTTCCCATTCGGAGAGGTAAATTAATTAAGTATTCCTATCTAGCTAAAACAATATCATACTAGGTACTTACACTACAAAAAATACAACGAAGAAAAATAATATACATAATCGAATATATTGGCATGAATTGTGACAATTTTTGTGCCTTTTAGTTGATACATTAAGAATTATTGAAATGAAATGAACTTAATATCATACGCTTAATATGCTTTCCTGTAAAATAATAATTTGATTACATTATTCTTGAATGAATTATAAAGCGGATTATCTTATATAATTCGGTATAGAGTAGTGCTGGGATAGAATCGAAATCAGACACGCTATCCCGGAAAAATAAACGCGAGTTGGTCCGATTTATAATGTACCATATTTGCATACACACGCACACTTACATACGCATAGAACGACGAATAGGCCGATTATACGGATGTTATAATACATTTCACTTTTGACGATCATAACTAAACCGTCGTGAACAGACAAATCCGAAATATGTATATTTGGTAGGTATCTACAAAATTTAAACTTAAGACGCATAATTCACAATCCACTTTAAATGAATCTTACACAATACACAGACAGTAATTTAAAAATGATAACATTTATGATTCACGGGTCGGATACTAGCGGATTTTTCCAACTTAGGTTTTCTTGTTGAAATTATTAGCAGTGACTCGAAATCTGGAGTTGTACTCACCACCTACTCCATGGGCGTAAATGGAACAGGTCAAGCATGGGAGGGTATTATACTCCTCTGCCTACCTCTTCGAGGATTACAAGGGTGGTGTTAGGTACATAATATTAGCCACATCTTACGTGAACCACATCGCCCAATACGACTTTGTATAATAGTGTAGCAATGATGTCATTTATTTATTATTTATTTATTACAAACTTAAATTAATTAACACGGATAAACACCAATTACGTTAATTAAGGCAAACTCAACGCTACTTCACGCTCGCAGAACATCTGACGTGGTCAACAATAACGTCTTACGTCCTAATATTACGTCCGTTACATACCACTGAATATTTCAGGCATAGCGTATGTCTGTGGTGTTCAGTGGAATATGAAAAGTGGTCGGCAACGATTAGACTTATTCTTTAAATTGCGGATCCCTTCTGTATTAATGATACGTGACTACGTTTACGAATCCGCTTTACTGGACGTGCATTATTGCGTTGTGATCTACTTCAAAACACGAGCATCTTATGACAGGGATACGTGACAATAAGGAAGTGCAATGAAGTCAATTTGAATGAAGTCGCATTGGTCTAGCTAGAGCAGTAATGACATCTATTTCGAGTAGCGGACGCCCGCCCGGCATCTACTATCGTACGGTAGTAAAGAGGTCACCGAGTTCAGGGCCACTGTTCGATCATCGAAATCAAACGTGTTTATTAATAAAAATATATAAAGTTATTTGTACAAACGTAAATACGTCAGCGTAGCCGCTGTCGTAGCCACATACATTATCATAATTAAATCCTTAGTTGGAATTATACTCACGGCCGCCACTATAATTTATAATGTCGATATTCGAATCGTCGCGTCGAGGCGATTATAATGCGCGTACTTTATTAATCCAAAACTTTATTCATTACAATTAACGTTTATATTATTTTGTAATCCATGTTCTAATGATCCCCACAACAATACATTGCTCAAGTCACCTATTCGTTAATAATTGAAATGCAACAATACAAAATATTTACTGACAAAGTCTGCATAATGGCATGCAGCTGATCGTGTAGCATTTGCACTGTCTTGTAATTCCACTGGTGTCAACGGTACGGACTTTAGCACGTCTGAGAAACGATAACACAAGACGACTTCTTAGAATAACATTGGATTAATCAGAATATAATTTATAGAAAAAGCTTGAGTGCACGTTTATTGTTTGCATGTGAATGTTTTCATATGTGTGCAATACATATTTGTAAAATACAATTAATTGTGAACATTGTCATAAACTGATGAAAATATTCTAATATATATGGCAATCGAATTCGATATATGCTTATTCGTTTATATTTATTATTCAAAAATATAAATTACTTGAAATAATACAAGACAATACATTTTTCATATTGTATTCATTCTGCTTAAATAATTCGAAGAAATATTTTAAAATTCAAGTTTATAGTCCCACCTTTGGATTTTCGAAAATTATATAATTCATATTGCGTAACATATTTTTTGTAAAAATTAATTGTGTGTTAAGTTAAATTTAATTAATTCATATATTTTTTGCATAATTTGTATATTATGCGTCAAACATATATTATAACAAACGTACAGTAAGTACTTATACTAGTACCTGCTAAGCTGATTCATAAGACCTGTTCTGGCTAAATAAACAAATAAATCATACTTGTTTTTACAATAGACATTTGTTTACTCAAATATCAAAGCAACAGCTATACACAGCAGTAATACCTATGTATATCCTTTGAATATTTTAAATGAACAGAATCAACAATAACACCAATGACTAACTACATCGTGTCAGAAGGCATACGATAAAAATTTATATTTTAAGAATTATATACGAGTACATATAAAAATACAATTTAAAAAGAAATTTAGCTACACTCACACCGAAAGAACCTCAGTGACCTAAAATATGGTCATAATGTGACATTTTCGTGTCGATACAACTTTAAGTTATAACTTCCTGTAGCAGGTAATGATAAATCGAATCAGTTTTTGCAAATGGCTTATCAAATTATTATTTATTTTCTTATGTATTATATGCTTATGTATTTTCTATTGTTCCTTAAAGTGTTATTCCAAATTTAAAAAATAATAGAGCACAAAATAAATAACGTACGATCAAGCCTGAAATCCCCGAGGAGGTAGGCAAAGGAATGTAGTACTTACACTCCCACTACGGAATAGGTGGTAAGCCTTTTACCATACACAGGGGCACAGGGCACATTCCCAGACTTCGACACACTGCGAGAAAATCTAAATAAGAAAGATTCCAGTAATGCCCGACCCGAGATTTGAACCTAGGACCTCTCGATCGGCAGTTGCACTTGCAACTAACACGACCAACGAGGCAGTCAAAATATAAAATTTTTCCTTGTATCGTTTCATTGAAAGCTTTTGTGATAACTAATAAGTATCCAACACTATTTCCTATTTCCAGTGTGTTCCAGCCCTTGCAACATGTAGTATACTTGGCTTAATGTCAAAGAGAAGTTTCTATCAGATACTGCTCCCCGTCTCCGCTGAGATGGTATCTGACGTAACCTTTAACTGAAACCGGGATGTAATAATGTGTACAACTCACAGCAATAGAACTCTACGGACATTACTTGGAACCTTTTGATCTGATGCAAATTGATGCTAATGAAGCATTTGTTATAGAATAATTTCGATTTGAATATAATTATTCTAAATTCTGAATTCTAAAGTCTAATTCTAAATAAAAAATAATAATTCTAAATAAATTCTAAATTCTAAAGGTATATTTCGCACACGGAATGTTAGATTAGGGTACAAAAACAAACACAAATATGCCAGGAGTAAGAACAGATTCTCATTCAGATAGCTGCCTCATCTGATACCTGGAGCTGATGTACAAAACAGGTGCTCCAGAATAAGAACACCAAAAAAAAATTTATAATATGTAAAAAATAATAGATATAGATTCACCATCTATTCCAATATGGGATGTAAACGTATCTGGCAATACATAGGAGTGAACCTACTACACTCCTCTGTCTACCTCTTCATGGACTACAGGCGTGAGGCGTTATATATGTAGATAATAGTGCCAACCTGATTCCAATGAGCCCAAAATATTTAGGACGTAGGGTTTAAATTTACCTAACGCTGAATTACCTGACTAGAAATGGTATTTAAAATGTCCTATTAGTGATCAATCCTACAAAGCTCAATGGCTGTGTGTGTTCGTAATCTCCTACATCGGTGTGGGTAACAGGAAGAATTTGGTATTAAGTGGCTAGTACGCTAGTTAATTGCTTCTATAATAAACATAATAACATGAAAACGGAAAATAATAGCAAAACGGAAATCCCCTTATAGTCAGAAGAAATTATAAATGACAATTTTATCAAAGAAGCTCAATGGAGTTTGTTTATTTTTAAAGAATGCACTACCAATTAGCATGCACGAACACAGTCACATAAGTATATAAAACTGACTCAACTAGCATTTAAATTATTATTGGTGTGATAAAAAAATACCACGACAACCTCCGTTGAGGGACAGAACAGTATCCGGTCGGAAATTTAAATTCCGATTTCGGTGTAGAGAGATGTATAATAATTATAAATTATACGTAAGGAATTCAGTTCACAACAATTATAGGAAGGAGTTTGATTTTTTTATATACGAAACGTATAGATTAGAGTTTACACATGTTTTTGGAACGATCACGGCCGTTGCTTGAACCCGGCAAATGTTTGGAACAACTGCAGCAATGCGGAACAAAACACGTTACGCAACTACGATGTAGTATTTTGATTACATGTAACCTCGAATGATGAGTAGATAATATAATTATGTACAGTTCCCCTCTGTATGAGCACTTGAGAATAATGATTAGCGCGTACATTGGACCACCAACTGTCTTGTTAGAAATCAATAGAAGTACACATTCGGTAATACGACGCCTTACACAAAATGATAGAATTTAAAATTAGATAAAGTAACATCACGCCTGTAATCCCCGAAGAGGTAGGCAGAGGAATGTAGGACAAACCCACGTTTCACCAGTTACTTTTATGTCCCACGATGGAATAGGTGGTGAGCCTATTGCCATATACCGGGCACATATCCAGACTCCGAGCCACTACTAAATAATCAAAATTAGAAAATTTAGGGAATCGAACCCAGGACCTCCCGTTCGGCAGTCGCACATGCAACCAACACGACCAACGAGGCAGTCAACATAACATATGAATTTCTGCTCTAAACATTGGAATGAAATTTCTATACATAAACTTGTTCTTACTACGAACGTTTGGAATACGAGCAGTAAAAGAATATTTTAAAATGATCTCGTTTGTATTGTAAACACGTCCCGAACCAACTGTTCTACTGACTAATAGTTTGAATCACAGAAATAAGAAATATTTCTATGTTCGACACCATCGTATTTTTATCTGTTTTGTTCTGTTGACATATGACAAAGAGAATCTTTCAGAAACCGTAATGAGGTGACCTACTACACCGAACTATTCGTTTTTCAGCATTGAATTCGGCTTCAAAGGCGGTTGCGACTACAGCCGTAATATACTATTGGCCTCTATTTTCTTGTCTGGGGCTTAAATTGCACATGCTTTTGAAATATGTTTAGGTAATTATTGAGAGGTTTTTAAATACAAAATGTATTAATAATGATTTTTATCTCACCATCATATTTTTGTTAATCTTTGAACAACAATTAATAAAGATTTTAGTCATTAGCGAAAGGAATTTCTCTCACAACTAAATAAGTGATCACACAATCAGGTAGGGAGATATGTCCCTCTTTTATTACTACAGTGGACTTAGCACAAACGGCCGGAATTAGCTAAAGACCTTCCAAATTTGAACGTGACAAGTAGTACTTTAATAACCGAAATAGGTGATTCATTACCGCATTCTAACTGTTATAGGATCACTACCACGATCATCAGTCTTTTGAAGTCCACTAATGGACGTAGGGGTCCTTTAAGTGGCAAGCCCATAATCCCCACGCTGAGCATGCGGATTGGAGTTACCAGAACATTGCCTCTTGCACCATCTACGCTTCTGCCCATAGGCGGCCAGGGTATTTATTTGCGCCTCGGCAGGTTTAGATTTGCGTAATGCAAAAATGTTTGTTTCTTCGAATCGCGATACAATTCATAGGTAAGTCTAGTATATACAGAAGCGTCAATATTATTATATTTTTACCCAATATCAATGTATTTACGACATTGATGAGCTTCAATTCGTGTGCAAATAATAGGCGCATTTCATGGCGCTATTTACTTTTCATCGGTTAAATGTTTGCTTGAAATTAGCATACCTAAATACTAATGAGAATATTTGTACGTTTCATACGTACTCATGAATATATCTCTCGAAGAGTATGGATAAGATTCATTGATTATTAATACAAGTACCTACGACAAGCTTGAAGAAACGTATTATGAATCAGTTTAGATTGGTTCAAATGTTCTTCTTTCAGTCCGGATATTGGTTTTCTTCGCTGTCACATTTTTTCGTCGTTTTTAGCCAAACGCGTCGATTCTAGATCGATAGCTCATTTACATGAGCTTTCTTTAGGTCATTGTTGATTGCAAACATTCGAGTTTCAATATGTCTCCTTCGCTTCTACTAGCTGAACTGGATATTAGTAAATTAGTTTGAACTCCACCAAGACGATGTTATTAGTTTTTTACTAATATTGTTTGCAAATGATCAGTTGGTACGCATCAGGTACGGTTTAATCGAGAATGGAAATTATGTATGTAAAAATGTCTTCTATTTACAAACAAACCCACTATCAGATATATCTATGGGAACTACATTTTTTAAAGAGCAGAGAGTTAACCTGATTGCATCGATTTATAACTATGATTAAAATTCAATATTATAACTTATACACAACTACCTCGTTGGTCGTGTTAGTAGCAGCGACTGCCGAGCGGCAGGTCCTGGGTTAAAATCCAGGGACAGCGAACAACTGGGTTTTTTAATTTTAGATTTTCTAAATGGTTCGGAGTCTGGAAATGTGCCCGGTATGGCAATAGGCACATCACCTATTCCACATTAAGACGTAAACCTAACTGGTGAAACGTGGGAGTTCATACTACACTCCTCTGCCTACCTCTTCGAAGATTACAGGCGTGATGTTACGCAATGATGGAAATGGTTCACGCGTACTGTTTTTCCACCAAATTGAATATTTTTCTACCAAATATTTAGCGAATTTACCTAATTTTTTATAATTTCTACCAAAGAAAAAGCGAATATTTTTCTACCAAAATGGATCTGTAAAGTTATCTCAAGCGTATTCAACTATTAGAGTGGTAGGAATAATGTCTCACTTGTGATCAGATTTCGTATTTCCCCAGACAATCTTATTCAAAGTCTTCCTTGCCTTTATAAACAGTCGAGAGATAGGTTGAATACTAAGCTGTACATCTTTGAACCCGCATTGAGCAAACTTTGTGTGGCCTTAATGAACTCCAAGTAAATTAAATAAGATGTTGAAGTAAGTAATTTAAATAAGATTCGACTAAAAATCAGCTTTCGGCCATACAATTTACTAATTACCGATACTATGGCATGAAATATTCCAATATGTAACATGATTTCAATTGATTTAATTTTTCGGTATAACGATAAAAGAATAATCCTGAAAATACTTTCAGGGATTTCTATACTGTTAACGGCGGTATGCAAAATTTGGTAACCAGCCACCTTAAATTTTGAACGGTCGGACCCAAATAGAAGGTAATATACCTATTGAATAGTTTCTTGTACTGTGCTTGTGCTGGTGCTTGTACTTGTGCTGGTCACAACCTTCAAAGTGATTTAGAATTCTGTATGTAAAAAAACGATTCTTTAACAATTTTTTTTTATATAAAGATATAACTAATAAAACAGTAAGATTAAAACTATGTGTTGTTAAAAAGGTTTGACCAATTCCGTTTTCTAAATTTTTCTCCCAAATGCCATATTGTTATTTGACTATCAAAAATATTCTTTACTTCGGCCGATGCCTTGATTATAAAGTTGCCGATTATAATTTATTACGGTATCAAGGACAGACGAAATCACAGACGAAAGAAATATGTCATCAAGTTATATTAATCGTTTGAATAGAACAGATCTGATTGTGTCTTTCAAATTATTCGAGCTCTCATTGAATAAGAGAAATTCCAGATTTTCAATGAAGATAAAGTCTCAATTAAATTACAGACATAATGACAGTGTGTACATAATCTACGTAAATATCGCTGGTCTATGTTCTTTTATATACACATATGTACATACACGCGCGAATGTGTGTACATATATATATATATATATATATATACACAAGTATATGTATAATACACATATATATGTATAATATACATATGTATGTATAATAGAGAGTAACTTCACGCCTGTAATCCCCGAAGAGGTAGGCAGTGGAATGTAGAACACTCCCACGTTTCACCAGTTACTTTTAAGTCCCAC
>DWFO01005377.1:0-10586 GCA_018246595.1 Mimoniades nurscia nurscia
CACAGAGTGCCAAATATCTCTATTCTTACACACCTGTCGTGCTTCGTCCACATTCATCACTCTCTTCATACATGCACACCGGTTTCGGAGATTTTGTGTAAGATAAATACATATAAAAAAATATATAATAATTAAAAAAGCTTCGTATCATAACCGTGCAGACCGTGCCAATACAATGATTGGCATCAAATAATCTCATCCATTGTAAGCTTATGTTAAATTCACAATTACAGTGTAGCTAATATGAAGTACAAAAAGACAAAATTGTATATACTCGTACGTTCTTGGCATAGTTCTTTACGCAATATTTCACTTTAGTAAATCCGGACACATAAGCACACGAAACGCTTAAACTGTGTAACCCGTAAGATATCCACTAATACGGCATTTACTGAGGGTTTGAGGGAAGACCTAGTGTCATAACGATATATATGTAGATTGGCTGAACCAATTGCTGAAGTTGAGAAACTAGTCTTAAAAGCATTACGGTTGTTATCGACTCCATGGGCCAGGAATACTTGCGTATCCTAATTTAGATCGTTGCGGTGAGTCAATACATCAACGCTCAACATTAATAGAAACCAATGTTAATTAGTTTTTTTGAGTTTATTTAATATTTCTATGCCATCATATTTTCATTAGTAATCACAGAAACAATGAGATGACATTTTCTTCAAGGTTTCTTGTATACGAATACCGATCTTAGATTATTCATGAGTATTAAATAGAAATATTCACAGGATGTATGTATATAGCATTAACAAAAATAATGACAAGAGATTGTCTCTAAGGTTTCTTTTATAAAATTTACTTCGGTTTTGTTTTAATTACAGCCTTAATAGATGTAGTCGATTGTAAAATATGAAGTAAAGTAATACCAAAGCACCAAAGCAGTACCAAATGCAATTTAACCAACATTTGCGGGCATTTATCCGATTAACCGATCACTTAATGGAAATTCACTTTGCTCTATACCTACTTAATTAGTTAGATTAGAGATTCCACCAGTAGCCGGAAAAACACAGGCATTACTGAATTCCTCGTTTGTTTTCTCCGTTCTTTTACAGAACCTAACTAGATGCCCGATACGATAGAAAGCGAATTATAAGCTTCGGTACCACAAAGAAACATTTGGACCCGATTGAACTTTCGAAGCGTGAAACTAACCGGTTATGGCATTATAGGTTTTCTGCGAAAGAATTGAGTGCTTTTAATAAACTGCCGCGTTGGTCGCGTTGGTTGCAAGTGCGACTACTGAACGGGAGGTCCTGGGTTCGATTCCCGGTTCGGGCACTACTAAATTTTCTAATTTAGATTTTCTAGTAGTGGTTCAGAGTCTGGATATGTGTCCGGTATATGGCAATAGGCTCACCACCGATTCCATCATGGGACTTAAAAATGACTGGTGAAACGTGGGAATGTTCTACATTCCTCTACCTACCTCTTCGGGGATTACAGGCGTGATGATACTTTTTAAAGCAAACGACAATATTAACCAGTAATGGTGTGTGATTGCTACCAGTATAAGCTTCAAGGCCAACAAACCTCATCAACATTGGAATAATTAATAACTTAGATGAAAAGCTTGTGCTTTTAATACGTAACTTGTAACTGAATATTTCGTTCTCTCCTTTTCAACTTCGTTTATGAATGTAGAGACAAAGGTGAGAGAATAATACAATAGCCGTCAAAAATGTATTTCCAGATAAAGAAGTTTTATTATTAATTGCATCGGGTCGTTTTCAAAGTAGGTAAATAAAGAATTTTAGTAATAGAAGTTTCTCAATTCAAGGACTACTTAACAAAATTCCCCTCTTCATATTGAATTTGTATTGTAGATTAATTTATTTATTTTAGGTATGAAGGACAACTCCGTTTTTATTTTGAATATCTTACGATTATTTTTCATAACATAACATCACGCCTGTGTTTTTTCAAAGGGGCAAGCAGAGGAGTGTAGTACTCCCAATTATCACTAGTTACATTAAACGTCCCACGGAAAAGGAAGCGAGATCTTTATTGCGGTTTTTTATTATTCAATATTATTGAAATTGTTAATGTGAATTCTCCAGATGCACTATTCTGAATTCACAAGGGAGTGAAGTTCAATGAAGTAACTGATATGTGACCTGGAATCGTCGCGACAGAACGGACTGGCGCACGGTACCGATTTTAGTTTTAGTTTTAAAATACTCTTTGAATCGAACGTCAATTTCCGCAACTCCCGTCTCCCTTGACTTGTATTATATGCGCGTCTTATATAGCTAGACAGCACCACGGCTTCAAATAAGACAGACGGAAAGAAAAGGAATGTTCTATATTAAAAATAAATTTGTATTACGGGACGTTCCAAGTTTACAATGAGAATAAGAAGTTTGATTGACGCAAAGAGGAATTCCGGCAAATGTGTGGTCGACATAAATTCATAAGACCTCTTATGGCCACATGATACCACCAAATAACCGGAATGCTTGTACTGCTGATAAATTGTCTACCATACTCATAAAGATAAGGTTGCCATTTGCTAGGTTGATGACATTCTATGTTGTAGATTCTGTTTTGATATATATTACTCAAAACGTCGAGTACAAAAATAGTAAGACTTAAACGTACAGAGAATTAGTAGTCGCTGTTCAGTTAGGATGTATAAATCTCCCATACAAATTGAAACTAACACAATTATGTAATAATTATCATAATATCAGCCGATTACTGAACATACTCGTAGGACTACAAAAAACATGATCACAATACACAATGTTCAGTGTTTTTAATATAGAACACAAGCATGTAATTAATTGGGGAATAAATAAATAAAACAAACATTAAGTATTCATTCTTGGTCGCACCGGTAAATCTTCGTTGAGATTTATACTGAGCACAATCTTAACTCGTTTAACAACATAAATGCTAAAAGTTAATTAACGAGAATTTATAAATATAATTCAGTAATAAAGAAATAAAGTAAGCCACACTTAGTCCCAGCACAGTCTAGGTCACGGTAAATCTCTGCGGGCTCTCGAGCTGGAAACCGCGTAAACGTAATTTATATCAGCTAATAAGAAACTTTGTATGTGATATCAACATAACAAGTATTAAAGTGCAGATTATTCATTCCGCGTACACAAGCGACTCCTCTCGTCTCCCATCATTAGATCTCGTAATTGATATTAATACAAAGGATCAAAAACCTCAGCTGTATTATATGTAAATCTAGCAAGAAAAACATCAAGATTATGAAATCTATTATTATTATAAACTCACGCCAGGTTCATTAAGCGGTAGGCAGCAAGCATCGAGTGCTAAATATGTCTATACTTGAAAAACTAATGTTAACGAGCATATTAGATTCCTTATATCATCAAATCTGTTTGTTTTGTTGCGCACAGGATTTGCTATCAATGAAACTGACATACTCCTTAAAATATTGGTCTACGTATAAAGTGACGTTCTTATAATTTTTATAACCGGGACCGTCGACCCTGTTAGTCTTTGATTTCGAAGTAATTCTATTACTTTACGATCAAAATGCGATTTGACCTTTTGTTTTATTAAGTTCATAGGTCATTATCGATTTATTTATCTGACTTATCGTCGGCAACGTACCGAGTAAGGTTTGTAATCGTCTGATGAATTTTTTCGCTTGAAAATAATTCTACAAAATTTTTAATTGAATTTTTTCATCGTGGTTCAATAATTATGTCTTATTTACAAGTACATAAGACATGATGCGTCTTGACTTCATCCTTGCTTTGAACCACGGATATCTATCAATTTTAATAAAAATAATGAGAATATCTAATCTTTATAATTAAATGGTACATTTAATTATACGTTAAGATACTTATCTACTAAGGACAACGAATAATATTAATTTTACAACTTCAATAAAAATTTAAATCTTGTCTGATTGCTTGTCTAAAATAATCCCAAATGTGGAAATAAAAATGTCTAATTTATAAACAGATTACGACCGGGAACGAAGATTACTTGGCTATGTAATAGATAGTGCTGAAATTTTAAATTTTATAGCTTAATAAACATCAAAGTAATCAGAATAAAATGCTAATAATTTCAGACACATAAATGTCCGGATATTAAGACTTAAAATCATATTAAAAAAAATAACAACTTTTAACACCACTCATAATTCATTCATTGCTTTTTAAAATTTCTAATCTAATTTTCGTAGGTATATAAAAAATAAATATAAAAATATTTTACCGAGCTGTAAATCATTATCATCAGCCTACTACAGTTAACTGCTGGACATCTCTCCCCTAATGTAAACATACGCGAAAATGCCGCAAACAATAATAATAAAGTTCGTATATGCGTAACTAGTACGCTATAATGACGTGTATGTTTTTTTATATTTAGCGAAATAATAGGATTAGCAGTGCGGCGCAGAATCGCGGCCAACGACGCTCAGCGGCGAAATAGAATGAAAATAAAATGAATGCGAAACACACATTTGTCGCACTGGTGCGCTATTCCTTTGTGTCATCGTTAATGCGGGCATTATTTTAATTGTTGGGTTTTACGACATCGTGTATAACATGTATTTAAGTGGTCGTTCATACATACATACGTTGTACATTCTAGTGCTTTTTTTTTAGTTAACTTTGAAAAATAATATGTTCATACCGCTTTAATTACTCATCAAGTCGCAATACATTAAAGTCGTGGTAACAAAGCAATCTGTGTTCTTCACATCATCAAATATTTACTACTTGATACAGCCAGAGTAAGGAAGCGACAGACTCGACCATGTTACTTGTAATCTTACTCGTATATACTGGCGTGTACTGGTGTGTACCACACATGTTTGTCTACAATACATTGAGACTTCAGTCACTGGTGGTCAGATTTGAGGCTTAAAAATTCGCGTTTGAATCGTTCTGGGACTACGACAGCATATTGAGGTCAAAAGCTTCCCTTATTGAGATCCCGTCGCCCCCTCACATTGCCGCTTGGGGGTAAAGTTCAAGAGACTCTTTCAATGATACCTACGCCATCCTTAGAAGATTTTTTATTTTAATTTTAAAGTATATGTTAAGTAAGCGTTGTTCCGTAATCGCAATGGTATTATTTTACGTTGTGTCACACTATGATATTATCATATAAATTACAAATATCTGCTTGTACATCAAAGTCGATACATAAATATCCAATTCAATATTCCAGAATTATTACATTACCCTAACTTTTAGGGCAAAGAATTTGTTTAGCTAGCGAAGATCCCTTAAAAAGGATTATTAGAACGTCGATGACTTCCGCTCGTGATTCGGGAGCGCTATATATTATTTAGGCGACGGGCCCTACACGGCACACTAACTTTGAAACGGCTCGATCGATTCCTGCATCGGTAGTTTTAGTAGACGATTCACTGTTGACGCTTTGCTTATGAATGAGAATATATATGAGTGAGGCTATGGCTCCCGGCATATTTGTATTTCTACATTGCAACACGCCTGTATTTCCCCGAAAAGGCAGACGGAGGAGTACCTATTGGATACACCCAGAATTCACCTGTTGTGTGCGTCCTTGGAACAGGGGGTGAATCTATTGACATACAGGACAGTATTCCAGACTGCGAGTTACAACTAACATTCTGAAGTAATAAAACCTAATACTATCCGACCTAGAGATCGAACTTTGTACTGATTTTTAGGAATTCGCGCTTGCAACGACTCGACCATCTATCGAGTCAGTCAATATCTCATATGAGAATATATGAGTATATCATTTTTCACACAGCGTGTTTTCCCTTGTGTGTTATTCTGTAAACAAACGTGGCGTTCCTTTCCTTAAAACTTTTTGACATCGCTATTCGATATATAATGTATACATATTTTGGTCATGTAATCTGGTCGGTACGATAAGCCTCACCAACATTCAAATGACTTATCTGAATAAACATTCGCAATGTAATTGTATGTTTATAGAAAATTACGAGTATGTTGATAAGCCACAGAAGATTGTTTTTGTCGCATATAAATGGGAAGTGCATGTACACAATTGTACCTGGCATCTATTTACAGTGGCGAAGGGTCTCGCTGAAGAGGGTCTGATTTCATCCGGTAGCAAACGTGTTTTAAAATTTTCTGTTACGCATAAAACTCTGAGCTTCGGTATCGCCCGGAATGCGATACTCGGGCAATATTTTAAACACTTTCACTCCCAAATGTTTAATTATAAAGCTGTATAAAGTGATTAACCTACTATTTGTATAGTGCGAATAAATATATATATTTTTTGTATGATATCTGGAAATTTTGGAAATGTTATGTTCAACAAGAAAATTCAAATAAAAACGTGTTATTCAGTGGACCATAAAGATCATGGTAAATAAATACAAGAAAAGTGTATTTAGTTTGATAAAAACAATTTTAAATTTCCCTGAAACATACTTCGTAAGAGGAACCTTGGGGTCATAATAAATGAATTGTCGGTAAAGAATGGACCCATTTTAGTTATATCCAAAAGCAAAATCGTATGTATATAAGAAATGCACATGTACAATTATATTAGAACCAATTTGACGTCTCGTTTGATTATATTCGATATTGGAAAGCCGTTAACGAAAATCGTTCGCAGCCTATTCAATTTCCGGCACGTCATGTGTAAAGATGCGTAACCCTTTATGAACCCCCGAAATCTCGTAATGTGAAAAATGTAAAGGCACATATCAACCGGGCGGATGTTTTGGCAGGAGGGCGGGGCCAGCCTGGGTTCCTATATTGATTTTGCCTCGGCCCCGTACCCCGCACGCAACTCACAACTGTTGCTCGGGGCACAGCTGAAAATGTTAACTGAGGGTTGGCCGGAAGTGTGACCTTGGCATTAATTGCGTTCTTTCCTATCTTAACTAATAAAGGGCTTTTAGAAATGTTGGAATATTCTCTCTTGAGTATTAAAATATTATTCATTTCTGAACGATTTTAAGTACATACCCACTAATATTCTCCTTTACCATTGAGTCAATACAAATAGAGGGTATACATATAATATAATTGTCTTAATTTTTGTAATTATTGTACTACGTAATTATTTTAAGCTTTCACAATTTATGTGACCGCTTTCGCGTGACTGCAAAACCAAATTACGTAAATTACAAGGCAACTGTTTCCTGTTCGAAATAACGCCACTTGAACGTACATTGAAACCTACCTTTTTGTTGCTGCCGCGTCAGTAAAAAGAGATTTGTTGTAGTAATTAGAACACATGAACAATAACATTCAAATATAATATGTACATACATGTTTACTGAAAGTATATGAGCATTCAATTTCCATTCATTCGTATTAAAATTAGGAACAAAACCGATAATTTTTTTGTTACAATCCATTTACGGATATACATAGATATGTGTATTTAGATAAGTTTTATTTGTGCTACAATTTTGTGCTAAAATATCCACATTTCAAGATATTGGATACTGAAGAAACTCGTTAACATATGAAGTTAGAATGTCTTATTAACTTAATTCAAGCCGGAACTTTTCCTTTTCGCGGAAAAGCAATACGATAGGGCGTAATTACAGTACTCAGCCGCGATTACTTCCGGTTACTTGAACACGTGGCGATTTGTTCTAATGTAGAGACTCGCGCAATCAACATACCATCAGTAATACGAGTAGGTAGATAACATTTTGGCAGTCAAGAACTCTACAATTAAGTAAACGTGTACATTTTATAAACGTAATTGCTATGTAATTGCTGTAATATATTTGTATGTGTAGATACTTTTTGTAATTTATGTACCTACTAAGTTTTGGATATTTTTATGATCAGAACGCATTTTATTTATTGAGACATGTTAAATCATCAATTCTTTTGTCAGTCTTCAGCTGAAAGCAAGTTTAATCTAAAAGCAAAAAAAAGAAAAAGTTACAATGTATCACACTAGCCAAATGCGAATCATAAAACCAAATACGTTTTAGAGAATATTATGGGCAACTTTACATGTTACAGCAAGTGACAATTAAATCTTGAAACGTTTATATATACATATCTTCACGCCAGGTCTCTCACGGGGTAGGCAGAGAGTACCGAGTGCCAAATATCTCTACCACTACACACCAGCCGCGCAAATTCTGCAAGAAACATTTATATTCCTTTTAACATAAAATATCATAAAAAGCCACATCTAGCGTTTATCTATAGGTACAGTTATAGATATAAGCCGTCAGAACGTTAGCGGTTGAGATTCAACGATTTCACACGGACGTATATAAATCAGTCAAGACATTTAAAGGCATAGATAAGATTATGTATTCCTGCTCACAGCAGATAGGTACTACATCAATCTGACACGGATATATTTTGAACATTTCCATTTTAATTCTTTTTCAATAACATCCGTATAAGCCTCGATACGCGTAAGCGAGTGACGTTTGAATGACGTAACGCGTTTAAATAAAATCTGGCATAGCCGCGCCGAAACAGGGGACGATCGCAACAACACAAACGTAAATAACTAAATAATCCCGGCGGTATCAAACGCCTGTCAATTCCGTATTCACGTTTTCGCCGCATTCTGTCACCGGGGAGGACGGGCAGTTGATTGAAGCTTACGCCAATCATTGATCACATTGATTTATACTAATGTCATCTCATCAAATTTTCATACGTATAATATGTATTACTGGAGAAGCGTGGCAAGTCTGTAAGGAAAGGGATATTTAACGCTAGGTGCCCTCTGCATACCGCGTTAGTGAACGCATGATAATACAACAATAATATTATAATATATAAAGTAAATGGTTATTTATAATTGTGGACAATATTAATCTCATAAAACGGTAGTGCGCTTGAATTATGTTCTAATAAACTAACCGAGTATTATAAATATAATACATGTTTTCTACCTATAAAAGAATGCTTTGAAGTATTGCTTATAAAATACCTACTGTTTTTAAAGATCGTTTTCTTTAGTTAGTTTTATAGTTAAATTGACATTATGAAATAATTTAAATTTTAGAATATAACAGAAAGTAACTATAAATATTCGTTACTTTAACCCTTTTAGGACACCATTTTAATCAATTTCAGCACAGGAATAAAAGTTGTATTTTATTAAATTAGTTAATTAAACAAGTAGTATATCAATGTACGGATTTGTCTTCGGTTTATAATATCACGAGTGGAGAATGTTACCATTGCACTCTTCTGTATGCCCTTCGAAGAGATGGAAAAAAATATACTATGTTATACATATAATAAAAAAAATATTTACATAAGATTTTGTAATTAATGACGTTATACTTCGTAAAGTTAATGTTTTTAAACAAATCGACTCAACCAAATACAAATTGCTAAGCTTTGTTTGCGCGGGGAAAATGCTCCGTCCTAATTCGAAGCGCGAATAAACGGAATTCCTAGTCGGTATCCTTCTCGAGGATTGTTAAAACGAAACCAACTAAAGCAATAAGCTTAAATAACGAACGTTACTCAATACTGCTTCTTTATTTAAATAAAAAGAACTTTTATTTCTACGATTCAAGCCGATACTTTCATGCGAAGTTCAAATTAACTTTAATTGTTATTTTCAAAGCTAAAGAAATAAGACGCTTGTGTACTTTAAGCGGTGTATTAGTGCAAAGCTGGTCCAATAAAACATGGTACATATAATGTGTTTTGAGTGTACTTTGCAAAAAATACAAAAATGAGTGTGCCTATCTATCTTATCTATGAATATGGTACGTACATATGTATGTAGTAAAATTTGTTAAACGAACTACAAGCGTTTTTTAAAGGAACTATTGACAATACTTAATGATGACACAAGTAATACCCAGTTAAAGTTTCCCTATCACAAAGGACGCTATAAAATTGCATTCAATATCAATAATAAAGACTTGAAATAAAACTTGACAATCTGCTTAGCATACGGCGCTGTGTTTAAAGAAGCCGTAAGCTGCTTAGTACGCGTCAATATAAGTCCTTCCGGGAAATCTTTGCAGAGAAAACGAATACAGTCACTTTTAAACATAAATATAGAATCGATTTCCACGAGATATAATGGTTGAAGTATGGAGATTGACTCTTTATTTCTTTGCATGTCCCAATAAGCAATGGCCCCAAGAGCAATAATTTCAACAGTTCATTTTACATTTACGTCAATTAAATTTATGTCGCAGTATGGAAAAGTAGGTGTGAAATATTTTACAGCTGTAACATGCACGCCTATAAAAACAGTTGTGGACAGTCCTAGCTGAATATATTGCAGGTATATTTGGCATCGTAGATATTGTAAGTTCGATATTTTTTATTTATTATCTACTAACGGGACACAGACAGCCGACCGACCGACGCTTTGACAGGGGAAAGTGGCAATTTAGGTACCTTGCAATGACTTGTTCATTGGGAAGATTTTTGTGGTGTTCGATAATCTCGCTGAGGAACGTCGTTTACCGCGTATGCGGCAAAAAGTTACATGAGAAAGTTGTCTTGAAATGGTTCCGCTAAAAGTTGAACTTTAAAAAAAAAAGTAACTTCACGCCTGTAATCCCCGAAGAGGTAGGCAGAGGATTGTAAAACATTCCCACGTTTCACCAGTTACTTTTAAGTCCTACGATGGAA
>DWFO01005378.1:0-10586 GCA_018246595.1 Mimoniades nurscia nurscia
ATTCTATCGTTGCAAATATAATGTGTGTCACATTTAAAGCAGTTACGAACTAACTGTCGGTTATTACGTGAATGCGATTCTAGGGCGCCCTAAGTGTTCGCGTGGAGTAGGTAAGCGAGCACTGCCTACAATTAAATATAATTATTATGCTACTTCCGTCAGGAACTACATACACGCGGGCGACCAACGGTACCGGCCCCATCTCATGGGAATTATAACGTGAAATTCATTTTTAAACATATTTATTTTTATTACAATACGAAGAACATTATGTGAATGTCACCGCGACTGGACGTTTACCATAATAATGTTATATAAAGCAACAATTACACAATGAAGAGGTTAATGCATGTTTGTTTATTTGCTTGCCATATTTTCGTAATTTGTACAACAGTATAGTGGTTTCTGTGCTGATTGTCACAATATATTCACTTCAAAATATGCAAAAAGTGTTGTAATAAACTGATTTTGAATAAATGATATTTGAATATAAATTTGAATTTATCAACTAAAAAGTCTAGCAGGACTACGGAATTTTTGGCAGAGTCACTAAAGGCCTAGTTAGTGGGCGACAGTTGACTTTAATAATATAGTTTGTTGTAAAAGGGCTTCATAAGAAAATAAAAGCAAGTACTCAAATCTATACAACTAATTAAAAAATAGGAATGTCTGTTTGTAATATTAAAATAACCGTTTTCCACTAAATGGATATGTATGTACACGGTACATATACCAAAATATTTTTTTTACAATTTTTGTCTGCCTGTCTGTCTGTTTTTTCTGGCTAAACTCTGAAACGGCAGGACCGATTTTGACGGCACTTTCACTGGCAGATAGTTGATAGCCTAAGGAGTAACTTAGGCTACTTTCATTTTAGATTTCTAAAATATTGTCATTATGTTACATTCATTAGCATACAATAGTATTAGCATAGGTATTTCTATACGCGATATACAGAATTAATAAGTTGTTATCGTAAAATCTGCAAAATGAACAATGACTTTTTGTTAAATTCCACACGGACGAAGTCGCGGGCACAGCTAGTACCTATCTAATATGAATTATACAGTCCCTATATAAAAAGGCAGATCGACGTATGGTGCAGTCTGCCTAGGCACGGGCAGCAGCGTAGGCGTTGCAAGCCCTGCTCTGCAATCCCCAGCGTGGGGAGTATCGGGAAAAAACCCTTATGGGAGCCTTATGTCCAGCAATGGACATAAACCGGCTCATTATGATTATATACGAGGGGCATCACAACAATAGAGTCGATAGTCTTGTACCCAACCGTCTGCCATTCAACAACCCAATTGCGCAAGTTACATATATGTACGTGGGCCAAAAATTAGATCTTTAAAACTTATTAACAATTACCATTGCAGCTTACTTTGCGATCATAGTATTTTTGATTGTAATTTCTTCAATAATACTCAAACGTGAAGGAGATACATATAAATAAATCGCCCGAAGCGTTAAACGCGCAAACTACATACAATCATCTTATCAACTCTACAGCGAAACGTATCGTCAAGTCAGATTGCCGAAACAGAAACGGCTTTACGAGTATCTATCTTATTACATAATAAAACACCGCTGAAAATACATATCTTAGAACTTGAAACATCTGATGTACCTACGGATAAGTTCTGAATCAACAATGAGATTTATCTGAAATAATCAATTCAATTTTGAAACTGTACATTGTACATACATACTTTTCACGTAACATATTCGATATTGCCAGCATGTTGATATTTCGAACTGCCTAATCTCTTATCGAGCGATATGTTGTAATGCTAGTTGACAAGTCGTAGATGCAGAGATAAAGCGATAGTGACTAATCAGTCGTTGTGATAAAAGGAGACGCTTAGTGTTCGACAGTGGGCGGCATGTGAGACGTTCCCGATAAAGACGTAATGTACTTATATTAGAAACTAAAAGCAATTAACAAGATAAGAAACGAATATGTTATAATTATGTTATATAAATGGGCTTAAGTTATTACGCATTCGGGGTTCATCATTGAACAATTACATTAGATTATGCGGCAATTATTCCATCGCACTATCAAACGAATCGTATTAATGAGCTTAGTTGTATGTATGTATATGATATTAAATACACTCAGCGCGAACTGATATTGAGACTAGACTGTGAGAAGTAACTCTAAATGTCTCGATTAAAATTTACTTACACTAGCGAGTGTATTTATTGTTTTCCATGTATCTTCATAACGGCATTATAAGTTATCTAAAACTAAGTATCTTAAAAAAACGTTCAATACTCACTTCATTTGTTTGACTATTGTACTCTTGCCCGACTCGCCGGCACCTGAAAAAGAAATTACATATAAACATCGGATGTAACATTAAGTAATGGATGTTTAATTCAATATAAGTAATTGTTACGCGTCATTCTTTGTTGAATTTAATTTAAAATATTATTATTCTAAATGTTATGTTATTACGCCAGCCGTAATGGTCTTAACAAATATATAAATTATTACACTAATGCGTCTAGTTACGGGCGGTTAACCGCATTCAAGCTAACATAAAATTAAAAATTGCACGGAAAAAAAATTATTCCGTTGAATGCTGCCACGAACATTTTCACCCCGTAGCGATAGAAGCGGCAGTGATATAAAAACAGTTTTAATGACGCGCCCGAACGTAAACCGTACGTTTCACACTAAATGCATGTCTCACATCTAGAACAAAAATAGGATAGATAATAAAACCGCACAGAGATCTCACGAAAAACGAAAAAGATTCTCGCCGGCGCACGAACACCGCAATCTCGTATGTTTCTTTCTCATTGAACCCGGCCAAAGTAATGCCATAACTCTCTATGATGAATCCAAACTCATGAAACAAAGTATATTATATGTGAATGTTAGGTGTATTTTCATTTGCGTATTGACTTACGATGACATTAAATATGATGAAATAGAAATTTATCCTATTCAAAGAGATAACGTTTGCGTAACAATCAAAGTTGCTGTTATTATAATATCGCCAAGCCAAGTCCCGTTCGGGGTAGGCAGAGAGCACGGAGAGTCAAATATCTCAATCTTTATCCTACAGTCGTTATTATTACATATCTTAGCAAACGATATTACGACACACATTTATGTGATAATGTATTCTAAAAGCGCACAACAATTCGATCAATTAATACGGAACTTCGATCAAATCTACGTAACTAACAAAGCTATTAATTAACATGAAATGTTTCTTGGGGAAAGTTGATTGCGCAATTGCCACTACATTAGTATAATAACACTTGAGCATCTGATTTTATTATATAAAATATTGGCGACATCATATCTGATTGTTTATAATATTGGTGACATTATAATATGTCATTAATTACAACATTCGTGACATACATATTGTTATTATAAAATATTGGTTACATTTTGTGTTGTATAATAATTATATCCTTCAATTGAAGGTAGCACGATTTGACCAATGTATGTGAGCATCGTGATTCAATATATTGAGCAATTGAGTCTGCGTCTTGGTTGATACTTCGTGATAAAAATAGGTGCTAATGTGAGGAGGCGTGTAATGAACGCGACAGTCCCGTGGGTGTCACAAAGGAGCCCCTGTACGAGGCAGGTTTCAAGCGCGACCCCGGCTGTATCTAATTGCCTCGGCAGCGCGAACGGCCGATCCCTGACCTCACGATACACATATCACCTACATTGAGACAAGTGAGCTCCTGGTTTCATTCTGCGATTGCGATGTACCTACTCAGCTTCCTCCCACTCACCGATAATTGTACAGTTTTTAATGACTCAATTACGAGTTACTTTACAAGGATAATTGGGAAATTAAGTTTTCGATTTTATGATAAGTTCCTACATGAAATTATTCCTTGGTATTATTAAACATTAGACTGGAGTTCTAAGTACCCAGAGCCACCGATTGTGCTTATTAAATTGGGTATTGCAGGGCGCTACATAGGCGGTATTTCTAAATTATTTAATCGAGTAGACAGGCTTATGTAAATTTACCTAAAAGAACTACAACACGGTTTGGTTACTTTTCTTTACGCAGCCCTAAAAACAAGTGTCGGATACGTGCGTGCTATGTCATAATGTATGTATAATGGTATGAATTTTAGATTATGCACTTTTACTGGAGTAAATGCTTTATTGGCATTGCGGGCAACTGTTGCTGGTTAAAATACCGTCCTAAATTCTAAACTATAAAGATATTCGCGACTTGACACCCTGGCACACATTTTGTCAGCAAAAATATGACTGTGTATTACGAGTCAAGAAGTTCATGATCAGATTAGGTATACTTGAATAACTCGGCTGGAAAAGACGTGTTTTATTGTAAAATTAATGATGGGAGCTGTAAAATATTTTCTTCATATTTCATATAAATATATGCCTTTATTCGATTCGTCTCAACGAAGATTACGTCCTAATTTAGTAGCTAAAAATCGGTCATAATGTAACAGTTTGTCCAAAATTTACTTGAAAAAGACTACATTTACATGAATATAAATATCCAAATCGCAACTTTCACGATACTATTGAACCGTCAAACTCGTAGTACGATAGCCATCGACAACGGATCCGACGAGGCTCGGGCGCGCTCGGCTTTTTGTGGTGTCACGGCGATAAAATCGTTGATCGCGTGCTCGAACAGCGCTCGCCTGATAAAATACCTGTCCGTAACATCCGAGCCGGCGGCACTTCAATGGCATGACTCGTCAGCATGATCCTACTGTTGCTTACATTTCGACTCCATCGTAAGCTCTATTACCCCGCGAGGATCACTAATACAAGTCATTGTCAAAAAGTTGACACTGCGTGTAGCCGCAAAAACATTTTAAGGTATCATTATAAACCTTTTTACTACGAGTTTTTCTCTCAGGATCAGAAAGGTTAAGTCCATAGTCTGTCACGTTGATCAAATGCGAGTTTGGCAGACGACACAACATTTTTCTATTATAAGACAATTATGATTTATACAGACTATTAGAAGGTACATGCAATCTTTGTACCTAGTTGTAAAATTGATCTCAATATAAAATTAATAATAACTGAGTATTGATCGACTTGCGTGTGCAACTAAAACACTACAAGTGTGTCTAATATTATGTCTACAATTACTTCGAATGCAATTTACTCATCTAGATGTCAGAATGATTTTTAATTTTAAGTTCCTTTTGAAGAATGAATGAATATGAAGGAACTGATGAATGTAAAGGAAGCATGTCAGATCTGTAAGGTATGTGGCACTCTGAGCTCTCTCACTACCCCTCAAGGAACCTTACGTGATGGTATGATAAAGATAGTTGTAATTACGCAGTTTTTAAATAAGAAAAACGTAATAATCGTACGAAAAATGAAAATTACGCCAGTGATATAAATAATTACAACAGAATGTTGTAATGTTTGTTTTATGTAAGCGATAACATACTTGTCGCGCGAAGGAACCTCATCAATCTCCATATAAAGTAGGATTTGATAGTGCAGTGTGAAATTTTGCACTTCAATGTAGGTATATACAGCATTGATAACAATAATATAACAAAATATATTTAAATGATTTCACACAATCGGTTGAATATTATTTGAATTTATATATCAGCTTGTAAGCAGCACATACAGTGTTGCATAGAATTTAACAAATAAGTTGTAGTCAATGTTAACTGTTAGTTTTGATACAAGTAAGTTTTGGCTATAATATTATTTAGAAGAGATTAAATGTTTTCTTGTATAAAAGTCAATATTTTAACAGTGTTTTAAAAATAAGCCTTGTTTGATTCACTTAAGTGGCCAATGTACTGTTGGAACACATTTACTTATAGAATGATATGTATCTCACATACAACATTGAGAATTATCATGAATCATAAACATTTGTTAAGAAAAAATTTACACATATGCTTTGTAACATAGCTGTTTTATGTGATTTATTTAAATGTTTCAATATGTACAAATATGAAATGATCTGATATTATTGATGATAAGAATAACATTGTAACATCTTCCCTATGTAATATAAAAATGTGACATCATGCCTATAATCTTCGAAGAGGTAGACAGAGGAGTTTACTACACTCCCATGTTTTTTCAGTTACATTTATGTCCCACTATGAAATAGGTGGTGAGCCTGTTGTCATACACCGGGCACATTTCCAGACTCCGAGCCACAACTAGAAAATATAAACTAGAAAAATGAAAGTAGTGCTCGACATGGAATTAAAACCCAGGACTTCCTAATTGACAGTCACGCTTGCAACTAAGACTAAGCTACCATTTACCTTTATAGCATACCTTTACATTTGTAAGCTACCATCCATATTGTAAATAGATTTAGAGTTAATCAGTGAGCAACATAATGAGTTAATGTTAATGTGTCCCAAAGATTAAAAATGATATGTATGCCATATGTTTAGTATTATGTGAAATTATTACTAATAAAATCTACACATAAATTTAACATTTATCCTGATATATAATATGGGGTTGATTTTATATATAAGACAATTTGGAAGGAGGCAACTTCAGGTATTGTATGTCATTTCGTTTAAGTAATGAGGGCTAAGAGTTAATGCTAATAATGTTGGCACCCACATCAAAATGCCGATTGCCATTGTTATAATTGGCAACACAATTGATATAAGTACTCACAACATCAATAACAAAAATTTTATCCAAACAAATGATGATACTATTTATCACTATTATAAGAATCAATGAAGACTTTTATTTCCAGGACAGATTCGTAAAAAGTGAATTCAGATAAATGAAAAATCATCCAAAATTTAAAAAAAATTACTATTTCATAGAAAATTTAATCATGACTGGTCAAACATTCCATGTAAATAGCTATTACAGAGTTAAATAATTTGAATGACTAACCCCATATAAATAACTATTTCTTTAAACATTGTCAGGTGATTTATCTCATGAGAAAAAACCCAGCCTTTTGTATGACTAAGCTATGACACAGCTGTTTTGTATTTGTTGATATATCAGACACCAAGACACTGCCTGCCCTGTGAAAGACCTGGTGTGAAGATATGTACCAAATGTATAAGACAACAAAACAATGCTCAACTCTCAAGAATATAGAGATCATGATGCAAAATTACAATTTACAGAAGACTATAGACTGCCTCCTTGGTAGTGTTGGTTGCAAGCGCGGCTACCAAACGGGAGGTCCTGGGTTCCATTCCCGGGTCAGGAATGTTCCTAGTGAAACATGGGAGTGTTCTACATTCCTCTGCCTACCTCTTTGGGGATTACAGGTGTGATGTTACATTTGTATTTCTTAGTAAAGTGTCATGTGTAGTATGTAGTATGTGAGTGTGTGTAATAATTGTAACATAGACAAAGTGTTATTAAAAATTGAGAAATATCATATCTATGTAATGAAACAGCATTTCACAATACAATTATTATGTTATGAGATTATTGTCGGGAGTGACGATTCATATTAAATTATTATTGACACACACCCCAAACATCTTTATCTATGTCCTGTGTTTTACAATTATTGGTAAATAGTGTCTTGTATTATATATATTTTCAAATTTGTAAAATCTAGATTTTTTAACTGCAGTGTTTATAACTATCTTTGTACAAAATTGATGTGGCTTTTGTGTAGAGATTATGTGAGTATATAAGATCTGACCAATGTCTACTTGTGTGCATTTTAATCAATGTTTCAATTGTTACAATACCATTGTACTAAAGGATATTGATAGTAACAGATACTTTGTATTAAATGCAGTTTGTAAGTGGAGTTGTGTTTGAATAAATAAAAGTTTTATTTGTTTCAGTTTCAGTCTATTCAGTCAGAGGATTTGTAGTGATGTCACCACATATGTAACATTTTGGAAGAATCATGTGTAAACATTTTAGCAATTTACCATAACATAATAACTAAATGATCTATGAAACATTACACAATAATATTCTTTTATGATTTTAATTAATATAAGTTATCCATAAATTTAAATTTGTGCCCTTTATAGTGATACCTTTATAATAAAAATTGTCTCAAAGTGGCATAGTGCCCAAAGGCATCATAACTTTGCAAAACTTTTACTCATTTTTATTACCTACAAAGTTCTTTTAATAGTAACAAATGAAGGAAAACAATCTGCTTGTATAGATTTTTTGCGACTGCTCAGTTGGGTCCATACAAATAGATTTTTATACACATGTAATATACTTTCCCATCTCTTCCATTTAATATATACTTAATATGTTAACATACTTCCCAGCAAACGAAAATTTAAAAAGCAATTTGTAAATGGAACTGGTTAGAAAATAGATTATATAGCTTTATTAAAAACTCATTCACTTTATTAAAACTTATTCACTCCTGACTTCTAAATCAATAGACACTTTCATTTGCACACGGAACAGACCATGCATACCAGCATACTGATGAGTTTCAAGAGAAAGCTAATAAGTACGATATTTTTTTAATTCTTTTACGCTGTTTAATTTAACATACTGTATATTGACTATTGGCAATAAACCATGGTATAAGCGAATTAGGAAGCTATCGGCACCCTTGTACGTAAACGTTCAAACGGATTGAAATCGTGGGTGCGGCCACGCGGAATAGAAAATATATAGAAGCCTACCGAGCAGCAACAACTTTATATCCTTGGAGGCCTGAATGCCATCTTCCTTCAGGTTCCTCTCGATCTGTCGGCTTCGGGCAGCCGCCGCGCGCTCTTCGGCCGACTGAGCGCACCCCATTTTGGCAGCAACTCCTGTGCCCTGGCCGCCGTCCGCCCCGACTCCCGAGCCGGGCGCGCCCTCACCGCTCCCTCTGCATACGCTTCGAGCGCGTCTTTCCGCCCCGGTCTCGACAGACCCACCCTACACAATGTTCACACTCAACACAGTAACCTAACTGAATCGACCACTTTGCACTGTTCCGCCTCGGTATTTATACACTCTACAACCGAAAATTAACTACACCCGCCTTACTTTCACGAATATCCACCGCACACGACACTAAAATGCGTAACGACAGCGTAAGCTTTAATTGATTTTATGAATTCGCATAAGATAATGGCGGCCGGATGACAAGCACCAGCTCCACTCCGTGACGACTGACGGCGACCGCGCCCCGCTCGACTGACATTCGGCTGCGTTCGGTACTTTTCGTTCCAACTCGCTCACACATGCGTAATATAGATACGCATGCGAAAGAGAACAAAATCTAACATATTCTTTGGCTTGATCAAAATAACAAGGAAGGTTGAAATTTTGTAATTAACAGACAATATTTTTTAAAACTATGAATCCTACATAATGTTTATTATGTGAACTAAAATATTACAAGTGTTTATTAAAATATTTGAATTGAAAGGAAACGGACGAGATTATTAATACATGTATTACATTTATAAATTATGTATTAGATATGATAGTTTTCAAGACCTGGAGACGTGATAGTAAAATTGTAATTTTTCATGTTTCGAAATTATTATGGTTGGTATAATTTATTCAAATTAGTTGAACTGTTGAGCACTAGGTGGCACTATGAGATTACTACTGATAGCCTGAAAGGCAATAATCTTATTTCTTACCAGTAGGAACCATGAAATAAATTAATTCGGAAATTACCTGTTACAAAGGAGAAAGGAGTGTTGATGTAAAAGTAGTATTGATTATGACTATTTTAATCTGATTATATTATTATTACAAACTCAACAATTACATGCAACAACACAAAGAAATGGAATGATTGATAACAATACCTTTTAATGAATTTACTCAGAATTCTTTACTTTTGTTCCAAAAATGCAACACCTGATTCCAAATACGTTATACTTTGGCACCAGTCCAGTTCTTACGATATTCATTTTAGAGTATTCCTCTTTCACGGATTCAACATAAATATGACACTTGTTTCAATAGCCTTGAAACTTTAATGCTGAATAATACCAATGGCAAAATAGAAAAATATGAAAACATCAAAATTAATAGCAATGCCCTGTATCAGATTAACTACTATTTATATAATTATGTATAAACTGTATATAATTATGCATACATCAAGTTACTGCTTTATAAGACTGAGCCACTGGTCGGCGTGCGAGAACATGCATGGGCAAGTACCGGCCAGTGGGGCCCACTGAGAAGCCGGCCGCCATGACGCCGTATTGCAATAGAGTGAACGTCATCCGTGGTGCGATTCCCTACATGGTATGTGTTCGCTGGAATTACTTTACACGGATTACCTTTCCTGTTATTGGCTCGGACTCCGCATTTGTGCCCTGTATAGAATAATATGCTCACGCCTTATTCCACAGTGGGACACAAACGTAACTGATGAAACATAGAGGTGTAATACACTTCACTGTACTATTTGAGGATCACAGTTATCATGTTACGTCTAGATGTTGCTATTACTTCAGTCACCGATAAAAAAATGGTCGGTAGCAGGCTAAAAGTAACTAATTGTTATCAGGGATATTCTTATTTGTTCCTTAATAAGAACAACCCCGTCGTTCCTGCCTCGTTGGTCGTGTTTGTTGCAAGTGCGACTGCCGAACGGGAGGTCCTGGGTTCGATTCCTGGGTCGGACACT
>DWFO01005379.1:0-10584 GCA_018246595.1 Mimoniades nurscia nurscia
CGTGGACCGGCCGTTAGTCATTTATTCACCCTATAAATACGGCAATTCTAATGGCTATCGTAGAATTTAAAAAAAGATTTTTTTTATGCAACTCGACTTATCAACGTATTCACGCCTGGTACGGAAATAATCATAAATAAACAGCAACTTTATTTGTTACATTACAAGTTATTTATTTGATTCCTTATTTCGCCGTCATCATCATCCACCCTTTCAACAGTCCCACTGTTGAGAACCGCGGAGCTTTTTATGTAGTAGTGTTACATACACATTAATTTAAATAAAATAAAACATTTACGTTTCACGAATCACGGTCGAATCTCAACCCGCATTGGATCTTCACGGCATACAATTCGACATTTTGCCTGCGTTCGAATTAGATACGATTTGATTTTCGATTGAAAATTGGTCCGTGTACATACATACATATATGCAACAGGTAGTTTCACGGACCACTCCGTCAACGCGTGCATATCTGTATGTTAATGATAACGGTGAATAAAATACTAGACACAACTCGTCTTCACACTCGGCGCTATTACGCTGTGAGTGTTGCTTTCGGATCACGTAGGAGCTATAACGACAGCGCGGGATTGATAGTCTAACGCGTGGATTGTGAGACGATAACAAATTGCCTTTACGTATCTTTACTATGCATAAGAGACGTCATTTTTATTATTTAATATTAGTATTGTATCAGTCTTGTTGGTGTAGTGGTTGCAAATGATCACTACTGTGCCCGAAGTACCGGATTCAATCCCCGCGCCGGGCATAGTGATATTGGGTTTTTTAACTTTAGTTCCTCGCAGAAAGGAACTGCGCCTGGTGTATGGCAATAGGCTTACCCCCTCCTTCACAATGAGTTAATTATCTTTATGGAGGAGACCTTAAATTACAAGTTAACTAAATTAAGAAATTTTCCAAATTTGGATGAAAAATTTGGATTTTGGAAAAATTTGGATGGGGCAATAAAGTTCACTAATTGGTAATACTTGTAACTCTACTGAACACACTGTCTCAGTTATAAAATATTTTCTAAATACTTGTGCATTCATACCTATATTACATAAGCTAACTTTTATCTATCAACTCTTGGAATGGGTGAATTTCTTCAAGACACGTCATGGGAATCTTAATTTTATGTCCAATGGCATAAGACTTAAAATCGCTCAGGTCAAGAGCTACGAGCTTCGTTCTTTGTGTGTCAACATTTATTTACGCATCGCAACCGCCAGTGTAGCGATCTTTCAACTTCCCACGTGCAATGATACCATACTGGTGTGATTGAATGTGGAGTACTCTGTTATTATTAATGTAATCTGTGTTTTGCTTCGCGCCTTGGTGACGTCACTCGTATTTGGGTTCTCGTAACCTTTTATCTATGGTTCGTATTTATTATTATTATTATCATCACAGATATACGTTATTCGAACACGTGGTAAGCAATTAGCTTATGTTTCTAGCTCCTTCCACGAGTTGTAGTCATTGTATTGATGAAATATTATATGCATAGATTCTCTATAAGTTCCCAGATTCTCTATTTATAGATATATATATTATAGATATATATATATATTAATTATTGATGGATATGTTTTAGGTCTGAAGGTTAATGTTACAGGAACCATTTACAAATTGCAAATTATAGATATAAAACAATATTAACTGTAAATGTAATATTATTTCATTGTTGGATGTGGGTTTCAGACTAAGATCGTTTGAACGTGTAGTGCATTAGAACGTTTAAATGCGGGTAGATACATTACGTACCTAAGTCTTAAAAAGTCTTAAAAAGTTAAAAAGTCCTGTGTAAAGGCATATAACTTCGCAATGGAACGCCTTGTTCAGAGGAACTTAAACCCCAGACTCGTAAGGGTGGTTAACTACAAATCTTTCGACATCCACACCGTGAAGGCCGCAATAGAAGTGTGAATAATACGATATGTCGGAACTTGTATTGTAAGGATTGCGAGTAAATGTTAAATGTGAAACTAATTTTTAGTGTGACGTAAATCAACTACTTATATCGATTAAACACGATGTCGGTCTGCGCGTAGGCGACGAGTTTCAACCAAAGCAAGTAAAAAGTATGTTGCAAGGAATGTAATTGCTCAATTATCATGTCGGCCCCGTTACGACGTGTGCATAGATAACGTATGTCGCACTGTATTTACATTGCGTTCTATATCACTTGCACTGCATACAAATTTCAACCTTCGCTAATTGCGTTATGACGTGTATTCGTGTGCAAGTTTCCGCATCGGGATGCGTTCTGCGCACGCTACATACCCACTGGCCCAGATTGACACCCGTGATGACATTGCGCCAAATGCACCCAGTGCTTGTTTACTATGATGATAACGTAGACTACGTTTGTACATGACAATTACACGTGTCTGTGTGCGTGTGACATGTGTGTATGTATGTACCTCATACAGCGGTTAACAGATTTAGTTGTTGTCAGTCCGTGTTTCAAGAGTTCAACGGCTTAATTGATAAATTGGGTATATTAATCAGCCTGCAATATGTATAAAAGTTTGTATGACAAATGCTTCCTTAATTTAGATTAAGTAACAGACATGGATTTTCGAATAACGTCACCTAATACAGTTAGCGAGTTTTATTACAAATTATGTATTTTCGAGTTTGATTCAACAATTTGTGTTCATATAAAACCTATTTTCATTTAGAAATTACTTAAGCAGTGTTTTTAATAAAACCGAAACAAAATGATTTGTTTAAAATCAATATGTAATAATATTCATTTCGAAATGATATTTTATGATACGAAGATTCCGTGCGAAAATTAATGCGGAGTATCCGGTAATATGACTAATGAAATCAGCACTTACAGGACCCATGTCACAAGACTGTTAGGCTTACATTTATTTAATACAAGCATTTTTATTTCTCAAACTTTTATATTCATAGAACACCGGGTCTCAAATATCTTTTTCCTTTAGACTGGACGAGCTTGTTCTGCAGTCATTAATTATATTAATAACTTATAATGTCATTGATGTAATGACGGTATCCGTATATTCTAACAATATTAATTCTTTGTATGCGTAGCGCAAACGGAAAATAGCGTTATCATGTTCTTGTAGACGAGATTATTCCTACTGACTTTACGTAAACAGTTACAACAATGTATTACAACGCATTACAAAATCGCATAAAGAGATCACACTGGCCAGCGGCCAAACTGATGCCCTATTTACTGTCCTATGCCAGAGACTGCACCCTGACCTGGCCCTTGCGAAACACATAACATTTTTACGTGGATTCCTTGAGAACTAATACCTAAATAGGTCAGTTTGTTCGTGACGTCATTTTCTCGTAGCGTAGCGGATTGTCTCTCGAATCTTAACTGTTGATTGGGTTTGTTGTGTATAAAATGTATCATATGATTCAATATTATTCTCAGCCACATTCTTTGCTAAAATTTTATAATAGCAACGACAGGTCAGACTTTTCTGGAATTTTTATGTCAGCAGTCACAAGAGGCCGTAGGCGCGCATAAACAGACGCCGGCAACCAACCTCTAACAGGACTCTAGAAAAGCTACTAATGTAACTAGTCCAGTTTGTACCATTTGTTACTACGATTACTTATCAGAGTTCATTTTTTCTTAATTATGTAATAATGGCCTGTAAACACATTTAACCGTAATGTATACGTACCCATATGGCACGCACTAAGTCCTCACTGCGATTTGTAAATAAAAAACAATTGTTATAGTCTCCGTCCATTGATTGTTAGCGCTTTAAATCTTATAGGAAGCCATTTGAACGATACACGAACTTCGCCGGCTAGTGTAATGCGATTACGACAGAACATTTAACTGGACGATTCGTGTAACGGACGCGATAAACGAGCGCGTGTGCTTCAAGCTGTCGACTATTAAGTTCAAATCGTTGTAGGGCACTAAATACAGGATTGCATGAACAGGATCGCATGTACCACAATACAAATGTGAATGCAAGTTAAAGGTATTACAATATTTTTTTTCAGACGATAACAACAAAACAGTAAAATTATGTTTATAATGCACCAATTAACGTATACGTTTAATACATAGCTCATTTATAACATATACATTGTACAAATAAACATTAAAATTGGTGTAAGCAAACATTTAAAGTACACATTGAAAATAAGAAAGAACACAGCCTTGCATTCACTGTTTTATAGTACCTAGGAATAGCTATCTACTAAGTATAATGCCATGAACCATAAGCTCACGATGCTGGCTTTCAGTTAATCATTTTCAACTAAACCTTCCTCACTAGCGATGAATCAGTTCCTGGAGATGAACAACTTTTGTATTAGTAATTTTCCCATTAACTCCGAGCGAACGGCGCGCGTCCATCGACGCGACTGTCCCAATACGCAAGGGCCGTGAGAAAGCATGTACAAGTTACGAATTCCGACATGCCTAAAACGTTAAAACCACCCAGTTCCAGGTACAACGGTATTACCATTAGAAACTGACCAGTGAACGTATTCGATGTGTATCGGCCGCATCATTTGCAATCATCGATCGCGTCCGATCAGTATTCTTGTCAGCTAACTTGATTTTAATCGTTCACAATGAAGACAATTAACATTACTAACGTTCTGTTTATTGACGATCATTTATTTCGATCGTTTTACATTCCATTTATATAATTAAATTGCTTGAATAACTAAGTAGTTCAAGTATGTTATCGTCATAATTATCATTTCTCTTGTCGTTCCACTGTCGGATATGGTTCGCTTCTTAGAATGAAAAGGGTTATATCATAGCCATATACATCTTCGAAAACGTTATGATCAGTTCTAAGATTTTCAAACGACGTAATAAAATATAAACTTGTTCAAGAAATGACAATTGGATTCACAATGCCCCACCCGGCAATAATCATGAATGATTTGATATGCTAGAGCACGTTTGAGTTGTATCACACGAGATTTACCTAATACTATTTTCAACACATTAATAAAATAGAGTAACATTTTAAATAAGTTTTTAGCAGTAATTTTGATGCTTTTTAATGCGAAGTGAACCTAACCACTTAATGATCAAACATTGTCGTAATTGATTAATCTGATATTTCGTTTAGGATAAGTCAACATCTGCGCACTTTGAGCCCAGCATAGCATATCCAATTACCGTTCGATCTTCATTATTTTAAATATGCGTTAAGATTAAATTAATTTAAATAATATTTTGAATTCAGGGCCGGTGTACAATAGTTTGATCCCGGTTTAAAATGAATTTAACTAACCCCGAAACAACAGCAACCAACAATAACTGCTATCATCACACACCCCAACAGCAACAATCAATACCTACTTATAACTTAGCAACCACAGTCAATAGTAGCTTAACAATTTTAATATAAATTATTATACAATAGCGGGAAGTGTAGCTGTGCACAGGTGCCAAGTGATAAATGTTACATAAAATACAATTTATTATACGAGTAGATTACAATGTACAATGTAAAGTGGTAGCGACTTATCAAAAATGTATGTTTCGTTGACTATTGAAAGTAAACGAGTTTTAAAGGTAAACGAGGAGTTTCTGGTTATCGACAAACACGGCGCCAATAGGCGATTGGTCGTTAAAAAAAGTTTGCAACGATATCACGAAACCATTAATGCCCGATATTAAATATTATCGATACGATAAATCGTTTAAATAAATTGTGGCTCGTTGTACGCACTACTGGAGTGTATACAAGGTGTTTTTTTAATATCATTATGAAAAAAAAAACTTCCATTAAATTTTATCACTAATAGGAATATAAAATTTATTAGTTAATTAAAATCACTTTTAAATATTTACTTCGATAAGAAAATAATATATGTTTTCGATTGAAACAATTAGGATTGAAACAATTAGGATTGAAACAATCTGTGATTCAGTACAGTATATATAGGTTCGGTATTGCAATACAAGGCAATTAAATGAACAAAACCTCTTTCAGAAGTTCGGTATATTTTAAATTATTACAAAAGATTTATCGATATGAACGTTATCGAAATAATGTGAATAATGACAATGATAGTAGCCTAGTAGTTTAGAACTTTTCACTCCGAGGCTACTGGAATCAAACCTGGCGCTTTCTTTCTTCACCACTATTTCACAAAAATGTGCATTTTAAAATTAAACGTCACTTGCCGTAAAGCTATTGAAAAACAAACCACTGTACATGTATATGTTAAAGTTCTCCGGAAGATTCTGTAAGGCATGTGAATTCCGCTAACTTGCATTTAGCCGGCGTGGCAATGGATGGCCATCCGTGTCCAATTATAGAAAGGTAAAAGAGTTGACGATGAGGCTTCATACGCATTGTATTACAATGGACAGCAGGTAGAGTTCAAACCAGCGCAGAAACTACGCACATGTTATCCGTCAAATTCAACACTTATCTATTCTGGCGCCGTTGCGACACCGATCACAACCCTTCACTTTGGCTTATTCAAATAATTGTATTACCTACTAATAAAAACTGTTATGCAAAAGGTTAAATGATTCAGACTTAAATGATACAAATCAACGCAACTACGTAGTAGTTGAGTGGAACTAATCCAATATTAACCATTATGTTTATGTTCACGGCGTTTTAGATTATTAGTTTCGATTGATGTTAGTACCTAAGTGTATTAAGAAATGAGATCTTATCGTAGGTCATGGCTATGCGTTTTGGCAAATTTGTATCATGCCAAACTGAATAGTTCTGGACTATTTGAGGTTAGACACTGATTTCTTTTAATATTATATCGTCATTCATAATTCCTTACGGGGTAGGCGGGAATCCTCGAATGTCAACCATTTGTGTCCTTATAGACCTGACTTTTTCTGACCTGACACTATTTCATACAGGCACTCGGTTTTCGGGAAACTTCGCCCCTCACAATCAAATGTGTATAGGGAACAGTTTATGCTAGGCAGTCCACACGTACCTTCGCTGCTTCATTATTCATTCAATCGTAATTCGTATTTACATTCGAGCCGTATGTCACTATCTATGCAAGTTGTTGATCGAAAGTATCAACCGCGAGGCCCACCCGGGCACTCTAGATTTATCCTTATCCAATTACGTGGATTAGATCCCTATGGTAATGCTACACGCAATTGTCTGTACTGTATATTCTCTTATTATTTGACGATAAACTGTTCTGTTATTGAAAATGTGGTTTGATAAACAGAAAATAGATATTACATTTGAAAATTTTAGGTTTTAAACTATCCATGTTCCATGTATCGATGTTCTGTCGTATTTCGCTATAGGTTAGTTTTGAATATATTTTTATATTTAGAACACCTTGTATTCGGTACACCTGTCACACGCAGTCAGCGAAGTTGTGTAATCCAGCTGATAACTGCAACCGATAACTGCCAGGTAAGTGTACTTATGGTCCACTAAGCGAGTTCGTATTATGTTGTTCTTGTATTATTTTGACAGCCGTCCGAATATCATTGTGTTGTGATAATATTTTGACACAATATTTTACTTAATTGGTCTTAAAATAGTCATTAAGCAATACCGGTATGATACCAACGAAACAATCAGTCAACAATCTCTTTATGTATTTGCTTCGAAAGATTCATAGAACAGACCTACTGTTGCGGTTTCCCCGTCCTTGTCTGTCACGTTGGGTTTCGCAACTGTCTCTGTCAACGATGGTATTCGTGTTGAACGGGACAGCGGCGCATCTCGTGATCGTCGCTCTCAACTCTTGCGATGCTTTCCACGCGAACTTTCAAGGTTTCTCTTTGCCGTAATTCGGAATGGAATTATAGGACTGTAATGTTTAGTGCAACTTTGAAAGAAATGCAAATATACTTCTCAATGTTATGTATGCGAGCACAGACAAACTCAAGTTTATTTATTTAGGCACTTCCTTTCTTCTAATAATAAAACTACCTAGTTCTGAGACAGTTAATAGCATTTAAGACAGGAAAATATAAAAGCTCTTTACTTTATGGTACTCTAGTACATTCAAAGGGAAGTACTTTGTAATTTGTATTTGCAATGCATATGCATTTTGTGATTTAGTTAAAATATTTCATAACGATATTCATTTAACACTTAGAGTTTCGAGCGACTTGAGAAACAGGTAATAAAACATACAACAGTTGAACGTTCACTATGCAAGCACGACTTAGGTAAAACTGAAATAAGACAAAAATATCCTTTAGTTAATATTTATTGAACTTTCTAGTCTGTATGTTGGACGACAGACAAAGGTTACAAGAACCGTAATGCTTTTTTGCTTTGACGTTTCGTTTTACTTTGACGTAATAGTTCATTTTGGCACGTCAGATTTTTATCATTATTTTATTATCAAGATCGTTTCCTATTATTTTTTAACGATATAAAAAGTGAAGGTTTAAGGCAAAGTCGTTTGTGTAACAGTACCTAATATCCCTTTTGAAACCATTCCCGAAAGAAATTTGGAACTTAATCGATATACGCGCTTAACTATACTTGATAAATTAATATCCTCCAAGAAGGGATCCTATTAATTTATTAGAAATTATGAACATTTATTATTCTGATTTACATTATAACGTGAATCTCGCGTTTATATTACATTTAATTTTTACAAAATTAAGTCCATTTTATATACAGCTTTTATAATACTTACTCCATTTTGTATACAGATTTACAATACTAACTTCATTTTGTATACAGCTTTACAATACTGACTTCATTTTGTATACAGCTTTACAATAATAACTTCATTTTGTATACAGCTTTTACAGAACTAATTCCATTTTGCATGCACGTTATAAGATACATATAAAACTTCTGAAACAATGACTGCACCCAGACCTAGTAGTGATAAATGAAGGGTTACAAACACAAAACCTTAAAACTATGGACATAGTAAGTAATGGCCTTTACCTTCTCGGGCTATAAACAGTGATACAACTTTTTCAACCGTTGCCATGTCTGCGAAAGCCAGACCGGTACACTGGTGATCTTAATATAGACATGGATCAAATAATATCTGCATTCCCATTGATCAAAGCTGTGCTAAGTCTTTTTATATGTTTGTCTGTTAGCATTATCTATGGTAGGTTTGTTTGTATGGTAGGTATTATCTATGGTAGGTTTATTATCTATGGTAGGTTTCCGGTTTGTCTAATGTCTCAGACCTGTATTATTTTCAGTGGTAATTTCATTGAAATGTTTATGAATTATTTTTATTCGCGTTATTTTAGTTATGTTAGAACCAAGTAAGTGGTGAAAGCAAAATATGTTGTATTTTTAATATATTATAAATGCAATGGAGAGAAAAATACTTTTATGTTTATGCAAGTGTCAATCAAAGACAGCGAAATTGGCAGCTACATTACCCGTATTATTCCAATACTGGGTCGAGGCTTACCCAGCACATACACTAAAGGAGAAAGGCAATGGCCAAAGGACAACTGGAGTATATATTTACAACTCTTACCCTACTCTCTTTTAAGTGCATTTCATTTAACACTTTATGAAAATTAAAATCATCATTCAATAATAATTTGCTTACTTAATTGTTCCTTTACACGGACAGCCTTAACGAAACATATTTTATACAAAGTTATTTTCACTTATGCTAAGCATTGAGTATTTAGAATTTCATTAGTCTTATCTACTGCTAGAAGTTGTTTATTAGAATTATGGCTTTACCTCTAGAAACTAAATACCTGTTATATTATATGCTAAATGTCAAATGCATTCCGATTTTATTATGTTAAAAATTTCCAGTAATAAAACGCATGCAACGTAAATGCGAAAAATAAATATTCATAGAACAGATATACGAATAGTTGTAGTTTATTAGTATTCTACAACTTCTCTTTGAGTACGTTTTACAGCAAAACGGGTTTTTGTAGTACTGCCAAATGTTTTGAAAATTTATTCTAATATACATAGTGGAATTGATTCAAAATAAGAACGCACTAAATTAATGTGAACTACATATTATAGTGTAAATATATTGCATAAAATAAGGAGGGATGAATGAAATGAATGAATTAGTTTCAAAATAAGAGGGAATTAGTTCAAAAAAAAATACGTCTGAGCATAATACTTCATATTACATAGATATTTTATGTTTATTTTAACATTATAATGTTCAGTGAAATTATTTGAAAAAAGAAATTTGATGTTTAAATCCTTTTTATTTTATTTATTTTTAAGATAACTGTTCGGAACCTTAATGTTTGTAGTTGTAAGACAAGTGTAAGCAAAATCAGTGTTCCAACATTATCAAAAGCTTTAGCATATACATAGTAACATTTCATTGACCGAACTAGTACCTACTTTATTAGTATGTTATTGGTAGGTATAAGACTACAAAAGGGTGAATAAAAACTGGTTGAACTGGGTGAAAAAGACTGCCTCGTTGGTCGTGTTGGTTGCAAGTGCGACTGCCGATCGTTCGAAAATTTTGTAGTGTTCGACCCGGGAATCGAATCCGGGACAAACACTACAAAATTTTCTAATTTAGATTTTAGTCAGGATACGTGCCCGATGCATGGCAATAGGCTCACCACCTATTCCATAGTGGGACGTAAACGTAACCGGTGAAACGTGG
>DWFO01005380.1:0-10580 GCA_018246595.1 Mimoniades nurscia nurscia
CAGATTAACAGCGTACATGTGTTAACTTTTGGTAAATGGCATTATATAAAGTAGTATTGCTTTTTGCAATATTACGAATAAAACATATCTCAATTCGTTGATGAGACGTAGACAGTAAAAATAGGCGTAGGCAATAAATAAAACTTGTAAAATACAGTAGGGGGTATACTTTCAGAACAATTTTTCACATGTAACTAGTGCAAACAGAAAAGGAATCTGTTTGAAGTAGTCCGAAGCAGCCATAATAAGTTTTAGAAAAATAAAATTCTGTCTTACTGTACTCCTATGAAAGGATGACAAAATGAAACTGATATCATGTATTATAAATTATATGATTACGTTGGAATCGTTTTAAAACTAATAATTTTTATATTTAAACTCGATAAATACTGGCTTGAATAAAAAAACATACAATCACGCCTGTAATCCCCAAAGAGTTTTCAACAGTTACGTTTACGTCCCGCTATGTAACAGGTGGTTAGCCTATTGCCAATACTCGATTTTTACTTCACAATATTGAATATGTACCTTATATACCTTGAGACTCAAACGGAGGCAATGTATTCAATTCTCTAATATTTGCCAAAATTAAAACTCAAGACGCTAATCAGCTTAAGCTAGGTAGAAAGAACACTGAAGAACTGTTATAAAATTAGAATGTTACTAAGTAGGTATGTGTATATATTCTGAATTTAATAATTATATGCGAAATCATTCCGATCTGAACAAACCGTACGAAGAAACACAACGACAATCTGTCTGTCTGTCGAATCGAAATATTTTCTGTATAAATCATGACGTTTTTAAAGATAAATGTAAATATTTAGTTTTATAAGTTTTAATGAAAAAAAAGCTTAACTTAACCTTGTTGAACTTGAATATTGATTTTTCTCTGTTAAATGTAAATTAAATGTACTTGATAAGTTTTCACTTTGTGTACAATTTTTTTTCGTCATGTAGATATTGTTTAGATGATTAACATTCTGTAAAAAAATGTGTTCTTATCGTAGTAAATTAAATAATGAGAATATTTTAGTTACACACGCCGTTCTTGTTTATTTTTCAACATCATAATTGTACATCCCACATGACGCCACATAAATAATGGTGGGAATAACTCGTTTTTTAAGCTTACCATGAGTTTCTCAAAATACAAACACACAATAGGGATATTACTTTTTGCAATTGGTTCCAATTACCCTGAAATATTTTTGACATTATTTAGAAGAAGACAATCCATTTCAATTCAAGTAACTTAATTGAGTAGATCTTATCTAATAATATTAGTTTTATTTGAACATGGATTGATCTGATACTATAAATTAGCTTGGAACGTTTTCCACGCTGGGTCACCTTCGGTCAAATGGACAGTATTGGTGAGCAATCCGTCACGCTGGGCAAGCCAGACGCTTAAGCTTCACACACCTTCCAGAACACCATGGAGGCCCATAAGAGACACTAGCGACCTTACACTGTTTTCTTTCACCATTACCGATTTTTCTTGTAAAAAGGTTTGCTCCAGAGCTTATTTTTGATGTAGCCTCTCTCATCCATGGACATCTAAGAAGGACTTCAGAAAAGATAAATCGAATAGAACTGTTAGGTTCAATTAAATATATTAGTATTAGTTTATGATATGAAACATCTCTTAATATGGTCATCTGATCCCAAAGTATGCAGAGCATATATTATGATAACGAGACGGGTTATAAAGTATATAATACTCGTATACTCGTAATATATATACTAATTCAAAAAACTTTTTTTACAATCAAACACAAAAAAGCTCAGGGGAGAATCCCGTGCCTACCCACTAAACACCACCTAGGGGTTGGCTTTGACCATAAGGGTCTCGAAGCCTTCATGCGCCCCCCTCTTGGGTGGTTGAGGGGGTGCTAGCGGGGCTCCCTAGGAAGCTTCCGCGTGTCTACTAACACTTACGTGTTGACGGGGGTTGTGGACCAGTGTCATTAGAGGGTATCTACTGCGAGATTGTTTGTGTAATTATACAACTAAGGACCACATAAAGTTTAACTTTGTGAATTTAGCCAAGCTCAGTTGGCATTGCCACAGTACAAAGTGAGTACATACTTAATTACATCTTCATTTTTATTTGAGACCACTGTGTTGGAGAACTTCAGAGCTATCTTTTTGCACTTTCAAGATCAAATAAAAACGTCAATATATAAATGCCTCATTGGTTCAGTGGTTTCAATCATGTATACTGCTGGAGAGAACCTGGGTTTGATTCAAGTATTGGGTATTACAATCTTAGAATTCCTAGTAGTAGTTCCAATTCTAGAATTGAGGCCGTTATAGCGCAATAAGCTCCATGAACTCCATGGTTGGACAATACAACTTAAAAATGAATCATTGGAGTGTTCTATCATTGAACTATTCAGCATACCTCTTCGGGGTTTACCAACATGTAGGTAAAAAAAACTTTCTGAGACTGGAGCCCTGGTTGAATATGGTTTGTTGTTAATATGCTCTTATTCTCCGCAGACAGAATACGGAGGGCGAGTACGCCATGTTGGAGCACGAGTCTGTGCGCGGGGTGATCGAGTCTATGAAGGTGGTGACGGCCAGCAACTCGGAGCGCGTCGCTCGCTTCGCCTTCGAGTTCGCCAAGAGGAACGGCAGGAAGAAGGTGATTTATACATTCACTATACTATACCATTTTATCTAAATGATTGACTATTCATTGAAACTAAATAGACGGCCTCATGTTGGTCGCAAGTGGATCGGGAAGTCCTAGGTTGAAATCCCGGGTCAACCACTGCAAAAAATTTCTAATTATGATTTTCTAGTAGTGGCTCGGAGTCTGTATATGTGCCTGGTGTATGGCAATAGACTCACCACCTATTTCATATTGGGATCTAAATGTAACTGGTGAAACATGGGAGTATTCTACATTCCTTTGCGTACCTCTTTGGACTTTACAGGCCTGATGTTATGTTAACATAAATAAATATCTGTAAAGAAGAAAATGAAAAGATAACTATCAATGGTTATAATCCCAGGTGACAACGGTCCACAAGGCGAACATTATGAAACTGTCAGATGGTCTGTTCCTGGAGACGTCGCGTCGCCTCGCCAAGGAGTACCCGGACATTGAGCACAACGACATGATCATCGACAACTGCTGTATGCAGCTTGTGGCCAAGTAAGGACTTTCATCTTAAGTAGACCTACATAGATTACAAGTTTCATACAAAGCTTATAACAAAGTTATTTATACTAACTAGTGCTAATAAATTGATAATGTTATTTACAACGAATTTTAACCTGTGAACTGCTTATTAACTGCCTGCTCGTTTTTTATTATCTTTATTTCTTTCTATTGTGTTAAATTCAAAACTATTTTCCAGCCAGTCGCCAGACATAGCCCAAGGATACATTAACGTCAAGTGTGCTCGCTTGTATGTTTCCAGGCCGCACCAGTTCGACGTGATGCTGATGACCAACTTGTACGGCTCCATCGTGTCCAACGTGGTGTGCGGTATCCTGGGCGGCGCAGGGCTGCTCTCCGGCAGGAACTACGGCGATCACTATGCGGTGTTCGAACCCGGCACCAGGAACACGGGTGAGACTCTTCTGGGAATTTGTTAAAAGATGATGATTCTACTGAGAAATTGTATTTGAATTCCAATTATCAGTATAAAATCACCTTGAACTACTAAAAATAAAGAGAGAGGTGAAAATATATTATTGGCAGATATCTGAAACTGACCTCTCGCTTTGAATAAATATAAATATTCGAATAAATAAAGAGCCGTTTTATGTCATTGTTAAATTTATTACCAAATTATATTAAAAATATGTAGTATCCAAACAATCCTGTTTAAAAAAATTGTTCAATTTATAGTTTTCACTGTATTAAAACAATCCCATTGCAGGCACGGCCATTGCCGGCAAGAACATTGCCAATCCCATCGCGATGATAAACGCGTCGGTCGGCATGCTGGAGCACCTCGGCCACCACTTCCACGCAGACCTCATCCGCCGAGCCGTTGACAAGACTATCAACGTGGACAAGTATGCTGGGGCAGTGGCCTATTTGTTTCTTTGAGTATTTAGTGATAAAAAGGAGTCACGCCTTTATCTTAAACAGCACAATCAATACAGGTGTTAAATATCTTCAGTACTGCCATTATCATATATATATATACATATGTATGTAGGTACACACAACTGCTAAGCCATTGATTTTAATCTGATGATCGGAGGAGCCTGTGTGCAATCGCCCATAGATATGAAGAAATTAAAATAAAAAAGGAGATCTTTTGTAGGGATTTTTTATGTATGTTTTCTCCTGACTACAGTAAATAATGTTGGGTACACATTATATACTGTAGTCACAAGAAAAGCTGGTTAAGATTGGTTTAGTGCATTATAAAAGCTTTAATATAAATATCATTAACAGAATCCAGACACCGGACATCGGAGGCTCAGCCACGTCGACTGAAGTGGTGAATGCAGTCATAGGTAACATTGGGATTTAAATGTTCAGAATAATGTATGTTGTCAAGTGCTGTTACTATTGAAATAGCATGTTGTTTTGTAAGTGAACGATCATATAAGGTTGCATGTTAACACTATTGAGATTTTTTTAATTTTTCTATTCAATTTGTGAAGAATTTTTTCTTAAAAACCTTTTAGTCCACTTTCTCTTACAATATTGTGGCAGCCACTATTTTATATATATCATAGGCTTTTATATATATTATAGACTACCTGTTTTGGGAGCAGATAGCCTATAAAACAATATATTATTATAGAGATTACGAATTATGAAATGTTCTCATGCAAATCAATAATCAAATGCCAAATAATATTCAACTCTATTCCAATAGTAACAAGTGCTTATATCAACACCGTAGCTCCGCTATGTAACGTTATACAGTCATATTTTGGTGCTTTTTTGTGCAGTTGTCATTTATTTATGGGGGTGAAGTTGGTTGATGATTCATTCATTACAATTTTAATTTCGTCTTGTTGTACACGTGTGTTCTTGACCTAAGAATTATTTTTAGTAAATATATTTAAAGAAAACTGTAATGTGGATATTTATGCTGTTAGTTATGAAGTTTAGTTAGCATGTAGATAGTTTTGTATCAACAATGCAACCATTAATTGAATATGTAAACTTTTGTGCCAGCTTCCAATATTCCCTTTTTTATTGGATCTCTTGATCTGAAGGAAATCTTTTTATATGTACTTAATAATTTCCTTGTTCTAAATAACTATTTTTTTATTTATGGATAATTGAAACACAGCCACCCGAATTGAACTGAAAAATATATTTCAAACATTTATTTTCATATCTTTGTTCCAACTCATAAAATAATATTTTGAAATTGTTAAATCAAAAACCAAAATATGATTGTTTAGCTTATTATACAGGATAACAGTAATTAAAGTAAATTGTAAAATAGCTAACATCATTTTTACTATTTCGATTTTAAGTGCAATAGTAGTCCGTACTGCTACAGTCTTTTTGCTACAGTACTACAGTAGTGTTAAGGCCTGCGAAATGTTAACACGCACCATATTGAACATGGATTTCTCTGCAATCTGTGGATGTCTAAAGCATACTCCATCAGCTAGTTTGTCATTGAATGGAGAAACTTTTTTATCGTTACACTGTATTATATTAGTACATAAATATTTATTTTTAGTCAAATGTATAAGATCTTCTGCTAGAAATAATTTTTCTCACATTTCGTTAGTACTCTAGCAATTTCTAGATTGTACATTTCTGAAGGAAAATTTTCTCAAATCTGTTTTATAAAACATATCTTTATCGATATTATTAAAGTTCTGGTTCTACGGCGAAATATTTATGAATCTCATGGCGCTTTTATATTGACAATACTAATAGACAATATACAGTGACGTCAAAAATGGCGGTAAAATTAATTTTTAATATTTGGAATAGCCTGTGCAAAATTTCACCATTTATTCTACCATCAATATAAATTCCTGTAATGTTGCATTATTGGACACAGGTCTTACCTCACAGAAGGTTTGAGGTCAATGGGCCAATTTACTCAGACTGAAAATATACACTACAATATAATAATAAAAAAGCAATATTATTTAAAAAATTATGAATTGAAATATTTTTTTGGTAGTTATCAATAAATATACTTTTTGAACATTTTTCTTAAATCATTAGTCAACATCCACAAGATAAAAATGAATCTTTAATTGTCTGTCTGCAGTGTGCTATTATAACCTTTGTATTTTGTACTGTTCAGCTATCGGTATTCTCAGCTAATGTATTGTATTTTTTTTGTATAATCCGTATCATATTTATTTGTTCGTTTTATTTCTGAAGGCTATGTACAACATGGTTTAATAGCTTCTTTAGTTACCTACGAAAGTATTACGAATGTAATATTATAATTTATTGTAGTTTAAAAAAAATAAATTGGAACATATTTTAGATGTAGTTTCATTTAACCATTAAAATATAATCTAAGTTAAAACATTTAATAGTACCTTAGCAAAGATAAGCAAGAGCTTAATTGTTTTGCAAAATACCATTGCTACTGATTTGTAGCTAGTTTTTATTACAGACATTAAAAAATCATATATTTTTGTTTATTTACTGGACTTTTTTATTTTTATGTATTGGTTTACTACACTGGCTTGTCATTCAAGGTTCTACTCGCTGCTGGCAAAATAATTGTTGAGAAAATGTATATCTGTATGTTGTCAACATGTGCTTGTGTTAGTTTTTGTGTTGTTATTATGAGGTGTATATGTGTTTGTCTGTGTACGTACTATGATGTCGACCAATCCTTATTTTTAATAGCTTTTGATATTTATTACATATAATAATAATTTTATTAAAGATAAACAAATGTACTTTCAGAAAGTTAAAAATTTTCTTTCTAATAGGATATAAGCAGATTATTTTAATCATCACCATTAGCCTCTTTCAGCTCCCGGTTTGACAGAGGTGTCTCCTAATCATCACTATTGTGCCCTATGTTTGGCTTGTTGTACTATAGACCAGTTCGACTTCGGCAGTTTATATTAAAATTTTAAAAGTATAATCAGCCTCCGGCTTTCGAAGATTATCAGAAGGTCTTCTACTCCTTGAAAATCTAGATTTTCCTGGAATGGTTATAGTGATCCCATAAACTTGTTCTGTTAAAGTGTCGAGATGTCTGCTTGCAATTGCCATCATGTTTGTGTCTGAGTAAATGGTCAGCTCTAGACTAGAATAAATGGTCTAGACTAGAGTAAATGCTCTAGAGTAAATGGTCAGACAGAGGGAAATTATGTCTACTATCTTATTTATTGATATATATCAGCAGTGAAAATAAATTATATACAGCTCAAAGTATTGAAAGACTGAAATGACAATGGGCTGGCCATATCTAACATGGAATTTACAACTGTTAGAATAAACTAGTGCTGGACTAAAAATCGTGGATCGGAAATAATATTGGAGGACGCCCTGTGACTAGTTCGGATGAAGATCTACAAAATGCTGCAGGCGGAAGTTTGTTGAAGCAAGCAGAGGACAACATTTTTAGGCACATACATATATATTGTTTTGTTTGCTTGGAATCTGATCTTACTTTGAGTAGGCATTACTAATATTTGCAAATTTCTGCTTTGGTACTTGACCATAGAAATAAATATCAATGTGAAGCATGAGATTATGCCGACTTACTCTTGACCGAACCAATATCTAGAGTTAATATTTGCTAAATATCACATAACTCTTATTTATTTCTGATTAGTGTTGCCACTTATTGAGAATATATTAGAAATTTTAGAATTTCTACTCACTGTTCTATTAATCCATATTAACATGAAACGACTATTAACCGGTATATCAAGTATTCGAGTCCTACTAGTACCGGCAGAGGAAAAGTATTGACTAAGGCCATGCCACTGTCAGATGCTTATGCCACATAAATTGTGGTAATCATAATGACATTCTGCAAAAGAATCGCTTCATAATCGATTGTTCTTTTCACAATTTTTTATGTTTTACTAATAACATCATACATATCAAATGTTTTTATTAAAAAATTCTTTTTTAGCCAACTTGGGACTATTGGTGAAGGAGCATGACCTTGCGTGGGAATGAAAATGAATTGTTATAAAAATTAGTTACATAAGTAGAAAATTGTTAGTCAACAACGATCGAGTTATTATGAACAAATTATTATTTATTAAATTATTTATTTTAGTTTATTACGTCTTTTTTTAATACCCATTGTTACATATGAGGGGCCATTTATTAATTACGTAAGGGTTCCGAGGAGAAGGGGGAGTGGGAAAAATCTCTACATACTCTTATTTGAGGGGGGGGGGGGGGCAAACCCATTCTTGCGTAATATTTTCCAGGTTGATATTTATTTGTATGTACATATAAAAAATTGTGCAGCAAGTAGTTTGGCAGGGACCATTTTAGTTTGCGTCTGGAAGGCAAAAGACGTATTGGGATGAGCTGTTTTTTAATAGTTTTACAAATAATGGTATTCCAAAGACTAGATATTTATCTAATAATATAATGGTAATCTGTAGTTGACAGCAATAAAATAATATAGGTAACTTATCTGTTGTAAAATAAAAATCGTTGATTTACTTCAGACTGGGGGTTTTAGTGTAACTGCGGATCATTTTCTAAAAACATTACATATTTTTAAAAACAAAATGGAATCTTACGCATAAATAAGGCAGAGGAGTTTGAAAATCTTACGTACCCTGACATAGAGGTAGGGGTGTATCAAATATAGCCAAATTCATCCTTACGTTATAAATGAATGGCGTCTAACCAAAAAAAAACCGTGTTTGGTAGATTCACAGTTACAGGTGGTTTAACTTATTAACCTATTAATTTGAAAGCCTCCTAAGGTTGTGCGTTTGTCTGAAGGTTTAATCATTATTATCATTATCAACTAATTGCAATCCACTGCTGGACATGAGTCTCCAAAGAGGGATTAGAAAAAGATTATAGAGCATAGCTATGCTGCTGCCCATAAGCGGCTAGAGCATTGGTCTCTCACCGCCGGCTTAGTCACCTCTTAGAACACTGTATTCCGGCGGGGGGTCGGAGAATACATTCTTACTCCGCCCCCACACAGACTATTTAATACATTCAATGAGCGTACGTAAGGAAGACGGAATGAATGTTATTTAAACACAAATATTTTGAAACGTCTTTATTCTGGCTCATTTTGGTAATATAAGAAGTAAAAATATTATCACTAACTTTCACGAATCTTTTATTGTGCCTACTAGTGTTTTTCAATATCGGATTTTCTGTCGAAATGAGAAGGGGTGAAACCAATCAAATTTAGCAATACCTAGGGTTAAAATATTGGTACCTACCTACTACGGTAATGAATATATTCTGTTTCTAAGCATTCACACAACAGACATGATTGTAAGTAGCATTACTCTTATCATATCAACCCATTCTTATTGTCCCACTGTTGGGCATGAGTCTCCTTATACTTAGAATAAGAAGGATAAGGTACGTCCTTAGTCTCCCCCGCCGGCCTAATGCTGGTAAGTACCTAGATATTTTTTAAGTAATTATTTATGAACAGATATCAAATGCTTAAAAATAAAATAATAATAAAAAACTGTAAACTGAAAAGTTTTCGCAATCTTTAAATTGTATATAAATATTTACGTATATAGGGGAAAGTAGTATGAGTTGATCCCTTGGGGTAAGATGATCCTTTACGATTGTGCCAAAACAGCTATCGTCATTTCATCAGTTTTACTGGTTATGCAAAGCTCCGAACATCCCCCCTTCTCAGCCAAATTGTAATGGTGGCGTGAGCGATACACTGGTTTTGACAAGAAAAAAATAAAAATTGTGTGCGGCTGATCTAAGGTAAACATGAATTTGAAGTTATGTTACTTTTATTTAAACTAAGTTAAATGCAATTATTGTTGTGTTTGCGGCTTTCTAATATGCTTAATTTTAGTATTTGGCCTATGTGAACCTAGTCACGTGCTTGTAGGTTATGTCCGCAAACATAGAACGAAAAAGTGGGACTTGGGTCAAGATGATTCCTTTCTATATGTACGAGATGATCCCCGGGATCTCGAATATTGTAAACAATAGTTGTCTGTCTGTGCTTTTGTCTGTCTTCAGGATGACTATATTTTATTATTTATGTCAATAATAATGAATGTTTTTTTCCTACCGTTGAACAATTTGTTCGTTTAATTAGGTATTTGAAAAGGAATACGAGTACAATATTTAGATTGATCTCATTATGATTAATGTAACTAATACAGATTAATCACTAAGAAGACTGATTTATTTATGTTTGTGAGTTTAAAGTCCTCCGAATGTTGATTTTATTAATTTTATTATCTTACATAACTAAAATTATATTCCAAATAAAGATTAGGTATGTGCATCCACTATTGTACGTTTTTGATTTTTATAACATTTTTCTTCATAAAAATATTTATAACTTCACGCCTGTAATCCCCGAAGAGGTAGGCAGTGGAATGTAGAACATTCCCACGTTTCACCAGTTACTTTTACGTCCCACTATGGAATAGGTGGTGAGCCTATTGCCATA
>DWFO01005381.1:0-10580 GCA_018246595.1 Mimoniades nurscia nurscia
GGTCCTGGGTTCGATTCCCGGGTCGAACACTACAAAATTTTCTAATTTAGATTTTCTAGTAGTGGCTCGGAGTCTGGATCTGTGTCCGATGCATGGCACCACCACCTATTCCATAGTGGGACGTAAACGTAACCGATGAAACGTGGTAGTGTTCGCATTCCTCTGCCTACCTCTTCGGGGATTACAGGCGTGAAGTTACGTTTTTATAATAATTTCTTTGAACAATTTGTAGACGACACTAAGATTTATAATCCTTATAAAGCTTCTACCATAATCAAGCAGCGGAAAAAAGTATAGCTATACATTGTCCTATTCGTTTTTAAAATGTACATACGAATTTAAGATCACACTTGGCCAACGTGCAGACAATAGCCTTAACTCTTTTCGATTCGGTTTTCGACAATGAAATGAATGAAGAGATTATGATGTAGAAAAATCATGTATATAATATATATGCACATGCTGTAAGATTAAAAGTCTCACTTCATTCAACCCAAAGGTGATTGATTTAATAACGACCTACCCAACAGCAGATGGTATCCATTGCTACTTTTATAAAGAAACATATTTCATAAGTTCGATATTACACGCGACATTTACATATGTATCTTATCGTCTCCACTTTTATTGCCACAATCAATCATTTAGTTGAACGATTTCGAAAAATACGGTGAGATGTAATAAAATTATGATTCAACTATCATTCTGACTTTGTGGTTCGTCGTGAACCATCCTTCCTTTACATGTTATATGGCACATTGTCTAACCACTAGAGACAGTCAGGAAGTAAAAATATTGCCACAGCGAGTGTTACATAAGTGCTCTCGTCAGTTCGCCCGCCGAAAGGAATTTTTGCGCTTTGAAAGAACTGTAAATATTCACCGCAGAGCTCTAGGCTCACATTCCCAAAGTAGAGCTCCAACAAAGACAAAAGAACGCCAGCGCCTGTTGTCAATTTATAATAAGAAACACAACAACTTAATTATAAATTAACTTAAAGCTATAATATTGTATAAATACAATTTTTAAACCAAAACTTTTCACTACAATGTAAATAAGTAGTATTATTCATCAGCCATCATCAGCCTATTGTAGACATGCACATGTATACATATATACATAGGCCACCAGGCATGCGGTTTGGGGATCGCATAATGTAGCTTCTCGTACCGCCTATGCTGTCGTCCATAGACGGCCAGGGCACATGCCTATGCCCAGCTACATAGCTGTGCTTAGGCAGACCCGTACCGTGATATGCCAGCGCCGAGTTTAGTCGCCTCTACTCCTCCTGTATCCCGGAAAGGAGTCGGGGAAATGCATTCTTACTCTGCTCCGACACAGATTATTATTATAAAGACACAATTGAAAATTATATTTGTAGAATTGACAGAGTAAAAAATATTTAACTTGAAAGGCGGCTAACCTAAATAAATCCTAGTGTTATCCATTTGACTCTTAATGGCTGCTTCTATTCGATCATAGATAGATTTAATCAAGTTCAAATGAAATTATTTACCATATTTGTTCCATCCCTAGGCGATGGCATTATAAATGCTCCACATAAAGTAGAAGTAACTATGACAGCAACATCTCAAAATACTAATACTTCACCTGGGAGTACAGGTCTATACAGCTCTTGAATGAAGTACAGGTCGCTTCCGACTTTTCAATGTCACTGTATTCTTACGAGTACTAATAAAATACATCTTTTTTCACATCGCAATAATGATAGACAAGATAAATAATCACGAGAAGAATAGATATTACTCTATAATTTAGAGCCTGAAGTAAACCATATCATAAAAACGCAAACATAATTATTGTTATATGTCTACTACAATTCAGATACGTCAGAATAGGGACTAGGTATGGTAACATGAATATCTGCTACAGATCCCGCCTCGCTGTAAATCCTTGGGCGGGCGGAATTCGGTGCCGCTGGCGAAATTGTTGCTGACATGCGTCGTTATGACAAATAGCGATTCCTGATTAATATCTTGATGACAAAACGATAATTCACATCTAATATTACTTAAACGTGTACATTTATTAATTTTATTCATCAGAAAACAGCAGAAGAGGTAACTTTTATCAATATTGAAATTTTTGCAGCTTTCGCAGAGGTAACTGGTGCCCAGGGAGCTATTTTAGGGATATTCGAGAGTAGAGTTGAAGTGCAAATAGGACCCTCGACAGTGTTTTACATTGATATTTCTCAAATGTATTTGAATTTTATAGTATTTAACGGAACCTCTTGTTGAATCTCAATTCAGTATCTGTCTACTTAAATATTACTGATGAATAATTGCGGATGTCCATTTAAATAAAGTTTCATTTGAAGTTAAATCGTTAATAATTAAACCGCTTTCCCGCCTTTTATCTGCAAGTGTTTTTTGACCGGCAAGTGAACTGTTCTTCAACAACGGAGAACACGGGAATACTGCACGTGGGTGATTCAGGACCGTGCACATGGAAAAAAAAATCTGCTAAGCATTATAGAATATACTTACTTTAGCGCAAAATTATTTCTGTGCAAAAAAATAGACTAATATATGTAGTTGAAATTGTGGCAGCAATATAGGTAATGACTTTGACATCGAGAATACATACTTGGAGAACGAATGAACGGAGGATGCAAAGAAATAAAATTATTATGACTAATTGTTACGCTTGCATAATTAATTAAACACGTAAACAAATTAATGATTGTATTCCGTTAATATTTGTAAATAGTTCACTAATGTTTCGTAATGGTTTCACCATCAATTCCGGAATTAAGGTCGACTTTTCACCCTTCATCAACATTCGTCGAAATTCATTAGCCCGGGGCATGCGTTGCAAACGTAGTGTGCTCATTAATTTAACCCACACATCCTGAATCCTTAGCGGATTTGTCAAGTTAACTCTTCAAACTCACACATACATATATCTTGCCTCGACGGATCACGAGGGATGTTGTGTAAACCAACCGGATAAAGGAACTCGATGAAGGCAACGACCCGAAATTTCATCATGTTTGATTTGAGATTGTAACAATTTTAGATAAATATTTTTCTTTCATACAATTGTATCGACAATTGTAAGATTATTTTATTTATTAAATACGTTTAGCATAAATTAGTGCAGGCAACCTGTTATGCAGCGCTCCATGCAACGCGTACACATTTGTAAAATATTTCCATATTATCTTACAAATGGTAACGTTAAAAGTGGATACCTAATACTTGGCCCACTTTTATTCTCTACTAATGTGTAGCTCCTGAAATTTAATATTACAAAATAAAAGTCTTATTCGTATATTGTGTGCTCGGCATATGGCTATAAGGACATCCCGTATACCACATTGAGACGTATTACATTAATTTTGAATCGTGGCAGTGAACTGCATTCCTCTGCTCCTCTGCTCTTATGTTATGTTAAAACTCTTAGAAAGATATTACATTACATGATATTTAATTTATGAATAGAAATAAAATTCTACCGACGATTTGGTAAGAGCCATTTTACTCTATGTATTAGAAGGTTTTATGTAAACATGTTTTATAATACCTCTAGACACCTCTCATACGATCCTCTAATCCCATACCAGGCAGAACACATTGATACATAAATACTCACTTAAAAAAATAAAACGTACCATCACGCCTAAAAATTCTCGAAGTGGTTGGCATACGTGTGTAATACATTAATATTGTTCCTTACATTGTACATTCCAAAATAAATATACATGTAGATACGTATATATGTAGATACTTATTTAGCTTATAGATAATTCGCTGACCAAAACACGTAGAACACGAATATCTAAGTATCTTGCTTCGGAGTTACGATCTTTATCACTGAGACCCGATCGAAGAGGAGATTTAGATCATTTCACCATTATTAATATTTTACGTCCAAACACGGAAGGAAGAAACAATCCAGTTCATTATACAAATATTTGTCCGTCGTAGAAAACGAACGCAATATCATAGGCTCGGAAGCCAAGTTCACTCGCCGTTGGACCATATCGGGCCATTCAAATTGTTACGAACAAATATTTGTTATGAACTGATTCATCAATTGAAACTCTCTTAAGCTTTGTTTTTGAAAGTATCTTCACCAGGGTTATTAAATTTACCGCTTCCTTCTTTCGTCAGTCGATCCGCACCCTCTCCAATATTACTCAAAATCCATTAGACCTCAGCTCAAATTCAAAATCCCTTACGGATTTGTCGAGTAAGTTTTTAAAATTCGTACACTGATCGTGCCTGGATGGAGCTCGAAACGAATAAATACAGGGAGTTGACGGACAATGCAAGTATTATTATATGGGTCACAATACGATTATGTACCTATCGACTTTGATCATATATGTAGTTTTCAGAAAAGCCGGACAAAACTCCCAACGCTACTTTACTACTAATGACGGGTACGAATGATGAAAAACTTTGAGTAGGTCCTAAGCTAGTAAGGATACTCCGCAAAAACATATCTGATTTAGAGTTGTAAAAAATGTAATAAAGCAATCAGCTAAGTACGAATAATTTAATATTAAAAATGATAAGATCAAATTAATGCGTTGCTAGTATCAGTGCATATTTTGCACATGATTATACTAAACTGTTGGTTTTTATAACATAAACATCAAATACATTAAAAAAATACTAAATACTTATATAAAGAGATCAAATAGAAACAGATTACTTGAGAAATGAAAAGAAAAAAAAGTAAATCAAGCCTGTAATCCCCGAAGAGATAGGCAGAGGAAAGTAGAACACTCCCACGTTTCACCAATAAGATAACTATAAATAAGATATTCGAAATATTTGATTTGATTGTTGGTTTAACCTTAAATAATTATTAAGGGTAAGATTCAGATAAAGTTGATTCTGCAAAAAAAAAGGTTCCGAAAATAGTTAAAAACTCACCTGATGGGGAGGAAAGATGGATCGTTTTTGAAGTATCCATTACGTCTGTCAATATTTGTGTTTGTGGCTACCGACGTTATGTCTGATGAGCACTGAGTAAAGATAAATAGGTAGGTACATTTTATTAAAATTTATACAAGTGAATTCTAAAGCATCTTAGTTCATTGAAAGGATCGGTGTAATCAAAGTAAATTGGAATACCTATGTAAAGAGATAGGAGCAAAAATCTTATAATAACATCACTTCACTTCTTAAAGGTCATGATCGTTTAAAGTTCGTAAGAGACAGGACTACTGTTTGAGCTCGAATAGATTATATTGCATGTGCCTTATTAGAATATTTAGTAAAGCAATTAAATATTTTTTAAACAGTACAATATGGCCAAGTTTTGCTACAATTTAGCCTAACGGTAAGCAAAATGTAGCCTTGGATGTAGCATGCTTGCCTAGAAAAAAAGAAAGGATAATCTGAACTTCTTTTTATCATATTTCTCCTTGCTTTTGCAAAATAACGTTCCAATAGCTTCTATTTAATTTCAGTAATTACGCGCGACTTATCGTCTTATCGCACTACAGTTAAATAGTCCCACATAATTATAATGTACATAACAATTCTTGAAAATTAAAGTAAGTAAGATGAATACGAGTACATGGACCAGTACTTTAAAATATATAGAATTGTAGATATCTTGTCAAACAATACTATGGAATATAGAAATTCTTCGACAAGAGAATGTGAGTCGATTATGTGGAAGTGTGGAGTACGAATTCCAGCGCGGAAGTATCTCGGTCGCTTGTATTCTATTGACATCCGATCATGACGAGCTAGATACGTGCAAAATTAACAGATATAGACAATGAAATGTTCCAGAACATTCTTATATAATAAAGTACTTATTGTAATTGAATTCTTCGTGGAAGGCTTATTTTCAGAAGTACCACTACAACACTTATATTTATGGATGAGTACCTTTTTAATAGTTTCAATTATTACGAGTATCATAGCGGTAGTAAGAAAATGGTAATGAACAGCAGTTCCACCGCATCCAAGTTTTCTGCCTTATATTTTTAGCTTAAGATTTATCGATCTTATGATTTAGCTGTTGATTCAGATTACCAAAGACCATTACGACAACGGATCTACATAGTTGCGTTCGATAATTCTACACACAATAAATCGATTGTTAGAAGAAGCCAAAGCATACCACAGTATTTATATTACCTTTTATTACATGCAGCTGGATAGGATATAAATATTATTCAATTTTTTCTCCAAGTGCTTCTCCAAATAGCAAATACCGACAATCAGTTTTTGAAATCTCTTCCTATCCTTCACATTCGCTCGCAATCCGAGTCCGCTCTCGTATGTTACTGAGTCAAGACTTACAAAGATGAAACTTAATTTAATATTAATACATAATGTACATATGTATATTATATATCTTCACGCCAAGTCCCTCACGAGGTAGGCAGAGAGCACCGAGTGGCAAATATCTCTATACTTACAGACCTGCATGTAGGAAGAGAGAGTTGAATGTAGAAGAATCTTGGCAGGTCTTCAATATTAATATTTCTGCAAAATACTAATTCACTGCTACAACTGTCATTGGATAGTTAATATACTTATAATAATTTTATATGCAACTAACGAGAATGTTTATTCATATTGTATTAATTCTTTCACAGTTGATCTGATATTTTAAATTTTTACGTGTACATATCATTATTTATGAATAAAAATCGCATTTTCTATATTATCCAACCGACTTAAGAAATATTTTATCATAGAACTAATCTGTAGTCTAGTTCTTAAGTCAGTTGTTTAGTTGTTACAGAGTTAGTGAAATTCTATGTAGCCCAAAACAATTATACAGAGTTCTTTAGGAGGCAAAATGGAGACAGGTTTTATGGTCGTGATTAATTCGAAGAAAAATGGCATAAAAAATACATTAACGTAAGCTTAAGGAAAAAACAATCAGGTTTAGCATTCCCCTTGGAATAGTGCTAATTGCTTTTACGGCCCCAGTTAAATTTAATGTTTAATACCTTGCAGTTTAGGTTGCTTAACGTACCTAAGATTTTCTCAGTAATCTAGGCTGATTTGTGTGACAGTCGGATTCTCATATATTTCGTACCTCCAGAATTCACTTTGGCAAAATACGAACACAAATTACCCTGACGCATGAATTACATATTTCGTATTTTTTTTGAGTATTGTTCACCAAATCATTTTTTTCGTTTTAATTTTACTATACAATACATTGTGAATAAAAGCGTATAACTCAATCATAAGTACAAAAATTAAAATATCTGAACTATACAGTTTGAATAAAACGAAAAAGCGACGTCTCTTTACTCGCTATTCTACCGCAAATATCGATATTAAGGAAACCATGATACTACGAGTCTTCGTCGGCTTTAAAAGGATCGCAATACGACTTTACAGAGGCTTTGCAAAGCTTCGCGAGTAAATTTGTTTATGGGACTGTTTAAAGAATGCACAGAGTAAATTTATGTAGCAATCGTATTTTAATTAGATATACAAATGAATGAAATAATTGTTTTGAATATCCCAGCAATGATTATATTAAAATGTAATATCATCCGAGCGAAATAAAAGTTGTTAGGAATTTTTTATGTTAAGTCGATAGAAATGAGCGATTATTTAGAATACTGATAAAATATTAATATCATTTATAATAAATTTAAATGGGACAATAATAATATTAACATTAATTATAAATGTGAATTCACGTGAAATTCGTAAGCTGACAACGTTACTGAATAGACACCTTTGATGTCGAATTGTTGTTAATTATATAAACCAATTAAATTTAATTAGTAACTACTGTCTGTAATGCGTTTAGGCGCTTGTGGGCAGCAATAAGCTTAATATAAATTTTGGTTCACATTTCAAAATTACGTTTTAATTTTAAGCATTGACAGATTAATTAAATTAATATTTTAATTAACTGTAGCAAAATGGTGGTGACATTCTTGTCTTTTTACTGCGGGATGGATGTAATAAACGGTTTGGTCTAAGCAGCTATTGAAGGCCATGGATATCTTCAACTAATGTCTTATGAGGTTGCAAAAATGGTACTACTAGCGTTAGTGAGTTCAGTTAGTATAATAATCTAAACAGTATTACAATAGTGTATATTTATTTTTATTCTCTTACGTATGTTACATATGACTGAATATAATTATGTAATATTATCTTATGAGTTGGTGAAAATTAAGAGCTAAAATACCAACATCTCATCATCACCTGGGTTGACTGTTACAAAACGGCACTCGGCATTTAGTATAGGTATCGTTTGTTAACAAAAATAAAGGATAAATAAATTAAATCAAATAAATAATATTCTCAAAAGCGTGTGAAGTTAGCAAATCCACATTTTGCCAGCGAGGCTGATTATGACCTAGATCCTTGTTATTCAGTGGACCTGTATTCAGCAGTGGAACGATAAAAGGTTTGATGCCAACGTCATCCGGGGCCAACCCAGTTCATAGGGCGCATGTCAGGGGAAGTGACTCTTGCCATAATCTGAAACGCGCCTCTATCATACACGGTATGGAGCAACTTAAGCTCCATTCCAACAGAAAGTTTAGCTTCTATTAAGGTACTGCCAATGTCCCCGGAAGTTATTTCGTCATTTCCCGTTGAGGTAACGCCAGCGGTTTTAACCAGTTGGATTTCGATATAACCTTCCATCACCACCGCAGTGCAAAGCAACCATTATAGGTTTGTTCATGTTCAGAGCTAGTTTAATATGTAACGCATGTTCTGATAACTATTGCTTCGCGGTGGATATAAAGGGAATATTGGAGCTGGCCCAAGAGATTCGTATACACGTTCTGCCTGTTAAATACTTTATGGTAAGCTGGTATGAAGTAACTTGACCTACCCCTGAGGAGCAATAAAATTTATGATCCGAGATTAGATTTTTATCAGAAAGTGATAATACAAGTTATATGAATAAGTTTTGCAATGTGTTATTCTTGCAGGGTAAAAATGTCAACTTAATAACCTAAGAGTAAATATATTGTTAGGACTTTATTATTGCTACAAATTCTAGTCTACTTGTATTTAAAGAAGATGTTATAAAGAAATTCGACTGCCTCGATAGTCTACTGGTTTTAAGCGCGACTGCTGAACGAGAGGTTTTGGGTTAATTCCCCAGCTCGGGTACTCGTGCTATGGGGGTTTTGTAACTTCAAATTCCTAGTAGCTCGGGTTCTGGAATTTTTTCCGATATATTATGTTAATTAGAGCGGACTAAATTTCTCTGCGCACCTCGTTAGGGACTACAGGCGTCATGTTACGAGTTACGTTTTAAATAATATCTTTGTGGGGTGTTGGGTTTATGAATGGCTTTAGATTTTCACGTCCTTTAAATACTTCCATAACTTTAATGATGTCAAGGTCACTCTACATATTATTAGGTAGGCAAATCCTAGGGATAAAATGGGCTTGCTCAGATCTAAGACTTATTAAGGCTAGACAAAACAGTATTAGATAAAATCATAATCTGGTAGATAAAACGTATCTGTTTTAATAGAGACAAAGCAAAAATATATTATTATTTATCATAAATATATTTGTATCAATAAGACATGATTCCCAAATAGGATAGCCAAATTCTAGGATTATACATATATATCGACCTTGTTCTTGCTAAACTGTACGAAGTAGACAGAGTAATGAATGCCAAATAACTCTATTCTTTCTGAGTCAACATGCTTCTTCCATATGCATTAACCTTTTCCTACAAGCACGCCCGTTGCGGAGATATGTATATACCTTATGCTTTATCTTCACGCCAGATACCTTACGGGTTAGCCAGATAGCACCAAATGCCTAATAACTCTATTACAGACCCGCCGTGCTGCATCATATATGCACATTATGCATCATATTCGAACAGTAACCAACAACATTTAATAAACTGCGTAATATATACACTTATAAACACTTAATTTTACAACTAGATATGGAACGAAGATACGAATCACGCGAACACTAGTGCTAACTGGATATCGAGCTCATAATTCCTAGAATCAGGTACATAAAATATTGCACCAAGATGTCAATACCTAAGGTCACAGCAGTTCAAGGTCAAACAATTGTTTGTAAACAAGTCTATAATTTGTTCTCGTCACTGCGGTTGCACCTGCTGTCCAGTGCCACTGAGTCAATCGACCTTGTCCGATGCGAAGTGCAATTATTCGGTTGGCTGTTTTAGGAAGCACTATGCTAAATAAGCATGAATTTAAGTTAATAATTCACGCCAGAAAGGTACATCAGATCTAATTCTGAATCACTATTTTATTCAAAATTTATTAAACGACTAAATATATAGTCGCATTAACAAATTTATCTGCATTATAAAGTAACTATGATTTTAGGAAAATATTTACTTTACATGTCAACTTAATAACCTAAGAGTAAATATATTGTTAGGACTTTATTATTGTTACAAATTCTAGTCTACTTGTATTTAAAGAAGATGTTATAAAGATGTTATAAAGAATGTTATGAAGATGTGACTGCCTCGTTGGTCGTGTTGGTTGCGAGTGCGACTGCCGATCGGGAGGTCCTGGGTTCGATTCCCGGGTCGGACACTACTAAAAATTTTCTAATTTAGATTTTCTAGTAGTGGCTCGA
>DWFO01005382.1:0-10579 GCA_018246595.1 Mimoniades nurscia nurscia
CATAGCGAGGTATCTTCCGAAGCGGTGGTAGAATCATTTTGACGTACAAAAAGTGTTCTTATGAACCAATTTTGAATTAATGAGATTTGAATTTGAATTTGAATTTGATAGATAAATGTAATTAATATGGAGACTGAATTGTGATAACAATTAAATGACTAGATAAATAAATACATTGATTGTTGTAAGCAATAAAATTCGTTTTTAATTATCTCTTACACATCAGTCAAACGCCTCAAAATATGAGTGTATCAGATGAGGTATTGCTTTGCAATTAAATTAGAAAAATTCCAACTTATAGTTGACACCTTGAACTATAGGTAGGTACTCTGATCTGATAGCCAACACACTGTACGTACTGACTCAAATCACTCGTATTGTACTCAACGACATTCAATATAATTAGATTTATTTAATTTCCTTATTAGTACGTAACAAATGTATCGTAACAAAATAACAAATAACGAGATTGTTATCATACAATACGTCTATTGAAGGTTTTTTTAAGCGTGTCATGTCCATTTTGCTCGAAGCGGGTTGAGCTGTTATGATTATATGAAAGGCATTTAACTCTTCGAACGCTGAGCCAAGTAATTACTACTTTGTAGCAGACATCATGCAACTGTCAGTTTAAAGGGTTAAATTAACGTGTGTTTTTAATATCATTATAATACAGATCATTTTGTATAAGATTGAACCTTGTGACGTGAAAAATACAATACCAACACATTGTATGCATCTTATGGAATTAACTATTAATTTAAGAAATATTTCGCAACTAAGTTACAATTCGGCAAGTATTTATATCTCTAATTAACTGTAAGAATCTATATAAAAGGAATAATATTATTAGAAATCGTAGTTTCACATCGAAAAGGATGATTTCATACGAAAAATATAATCGCATAATATTACTTACTAGTTAAAGGGAATTTACCCGTCTTAGCAACAGTTCCTCGAGGTATTTTTTCGGCAGAAACCCTCTCAGCCGCGATGCATTCGAAACAACATCAACCCGTCACTCCCCTAATCGCTAAACGTATCGAATGAACATAACTAATGGGTTTCAAGCGATACGTAATTAAGTTATTAGATCTATATGTTTTCTAATTAAGAAGATGACTTCAGCGGACACTTATCTCCACGAAGTCGATCGATTAGCCGGTACATCAACCTTGTGTCGTATTTTTTACATCACCAAAAAACATATTGCTATGAATCAGGAACGGTTATTTATGTTTGTACTGTTAAAACCCCGTGACTCTGCTCGCATTAGCTTTTTCTTTCATTATGCTCTAGTAGCGAAAATGCAATCACATCAGCTATTAATAAATTGTCTATGATCTCAAATACAAATGATTTATTGGCAAATAATAAATTGTTATATTCTGATTTAAGAAAAACTATTTTATTTTTCAAAATTATTGCTTCATTATTTAATAAACCATAAATCCTTTTATAATCTTGTAGAATTGAATTTCACGATAGGTTTATATTTGGTAAGTCGAACGACTTAAGTTGTGGGAATCATACATAAGAAGTGTAAAATAAATATTTTCTTTGTGTTCGTAGAAGAACGTGATGTAATAGTCACCATTCGAATGAATGATCTTGTTTTTAGTTAGAACATTAGAACATCTACATACGATACACATATTATAAATACAGTTCATAACTACATCTCCACTGTGGTTTTGGTCATGTGTTCCAATAGGTATAGGTAGGTACTACTTGCAAAGGCAAGATAAAATACAAAGTCATTTTACGTATAGACACACAGTCTCTACATCATGTATACAGACTAGATATGGAGGAGGAAGATTATCTTATTCAACAGTTATGTATTGACAGCCATTGATTTATGTTTCGTGTTCAACAGACTGATTACGGCGTCGCATTTTGGAAACGATGTTTATCTTAACCATACTTTGAAGTGAGATGTTGAAATGATGCACGTCGAATGTAATTTTGACGTGACACAAGTTCAAATAGCTTTTTCTTTATGGAATAGTATCAATATATTGTAATACACTGTTATGACCAAGTCGATGGGGTCGTGGTTGACCATCGTCATTTTCATCATCGTCAGACTATTTCAGTCGACTGCCGGACGTAGGCCTCCCCTGAGGGGTAGTCATCCTGTGGTTGACCAATGTGGTTTTTTTTAACTGCCATGAAATTTTACATATATCAAACCACTCATGATAAAAGCGAGAAACAATAACTTAACTATAACTGCTACGCTTTTGGTCAAAGAGTATCTCGGCTCATTTCTTACATAATATAAGGTAAATACTTATGAAACTATACAAGCGGAAACTTTATAAGGTGCTTTAAAAAAAGGATTGTGAAAAGAAACAAAGTTTGTTAACTAATTAATGACGGTAATTTTTCAATTAAACAACATAATTATTACACACATTAACAGCCTCATTGGTATATAAATTATGTCGTGTTTGAAACTATTGTAATTGTACTATAAAAAGATCCTTTGAATTATTGATATATATATATATTAGTATAATATAAAACTTTGAAATTAACCTAATATATTTACAATTATGAATTACGAAAAAAATATTCGTATAACTATATACGTACTAGCGCCATCTATCATCAACTAGCAGAACTATAAACAAACATAACGGTAAGTAAAAGTGAAAGAAACAACCGAAGGTTCAATACTTTGAACGCATGTAGTACCTTTCACGGCCGTCATATCATTGGCGGCGCTTTTGTTTATACACGGTGTTTTTTTATTGTACTTCAAATTTGAAAAAAGGAAGGATGATAACAAAATTAAATTAATATTAATAGTTTAATATTAATAAGTTTTTTTTTTCAATTACTCTTTAAAAACGGAGTTATTCGCCTTCTGCGAAGTTTTTTAATTTGATGTAAATTATTCATAAAAAAATATAAATTTTAAATTTAAAATTTTTAATTGAACCATACTTTTTTTATTTTTAGATGCATTTTTAACAAATAATAAATAAAGGGTAACTCACCTCCTCTCGCGTCGTTTTCTTTTCGACGTGCTGGTCCCTTTGATGGTTCTGTATAGGGTCATCATCTTGATGAACTATTCACAAAACACTGCACCACAAATTATATTCACAAAAATTATATAAATTTTCAGATAATTTACATCAACTATGCACGTGTTGAATATTATATTTTATAACAATTGACATTGTTATTTTAAAATCACTTTCGTAATCTCACTTCTTGACACTTGAAGTTATCTGGAAAATAAAAGTAAGTTGGCATTACTTATACTAAAAACATATTAAAAAAACTGTACCTATACAAAAAAAAATCTGATAATGATAAACCATAATGAGAGTACTAATTATTTATTTTACAATTAAACTTCCAATATCCGTATCAACAAACCAAAATTATATTCATTTTGTGTTATAATATTTTTAAACTTTACAAACAATATGTATATAATATTATATGCACGTACAAATTCAACAGTACAGAAAATATTATTCCACATTGACTCAAATATTCAAAAATTGACAGTAATAAACATTATTTAATGTCATACCGATATATCAAGTTGTCCTTATACTCTACAAAATCGTTTTGCAACTAACTCGAATCCGTAGCGCCTGGTCAAGCAAGCCCTACCACTGAAACAATTGGAACACTGTTTCATATAATCTATAAGTAAATTTCAAAACTATACCAAGAACTCTACCCGGTTGAACGATATACTCGTATTTTATTTATAATCTCGGCTACAACTTCGAGCTTGGACACACAAAATATTGAAAACGTAGAATAACACGTCCACCATTGAATAGCGGTGTACTTATTGCCGTACGGCAAGTACGAATCCAGACTTCGTGCTATTATTGAGAATTTGAAAGAAAAAAAACTAAAAGCTATGCCAAAATCAATTTGACTGATCTCGAAACCTTTTAATCATATGTGACGCCTGCAACGATAAGACCAACGACGGTGTTTATATTATTAAATGTAATAATATACGAGTATAATTTCATGACTTACTCGTTGGTCGTGTTGGTTGCAAGTGCGACTGCCGAACTACATGTCCTGGGTTCGATTCCCGGGTCGGGCTCTACTAAATTTTCAAATTTAGATTTTCTAGTAGTTGCTCGGAGTCTGGATATGTGCCCGGTGTATGACAATAGGCTCACCACCTATCCATAGTGGGACGTAAAAGTAACTAATGGAACGTAAGAGTGTTCTACATTCCACTGCCTACCTCTTCGGTGATTACAGGCGTGATGTTATTTTTTTGTTTATATAACTTCATATTGATTATTTTTCACCCGTCATTCACCGCGTAGGTGACGACGGTAGGTAGTCACCCAACCGGTCCGCTGTCCCACTGACCGAATAAACAATATTCAATTAGCATAACATTATAAACACAGTTGCAATGACCTCAAGGGAAATTCGGCTTTTCTACTTTCCTTATCGTTGGAATGTGTTAGCTTTTTATTACTCATGCATACAATTTCCGTTTATAAATCTACTTAAGAATAAACAATATTTTTTTATATTAAGTTTATTTCACCAAATATATTGTGGAATATCAGTCGCTGTCAAAATTCCTTCCTAAGCTATTCGAAATTACTTCTTTATTATCAAGCAAAATTTTCTTTTAATATTGAAGGAAGCAATTAGCATAAAAGGACTTTATTTTTGTAAATATGGAGATATTTGGAACTTATTACTCTTTGCCTACCTAGTAACAACCCTGGTCTGATTTCATTATAGTCATATTAGAATTATATTAGCAACAGCGATAGTTATCTATAACCTTACTAATCTGACGGTGTACTCTTGTGCAAGATTGTACTTTACAATTCTAACACATGCTCTGTTGTATTATGTTACACCGTTTAACTAATGTTTGTCCATATTAATATATGTCTCGTTTTCACCTCCAAAACGCTGGTTAGATTATTTGTAATTCACAATGAAAACATTTTGAACAATTTGAAAGCCGTAGTTAGTCTTGAATGGGTTTTTTTTAAATTGATCCCTAAAATAATTTGATGGAGGATAAAATTATATCGATATTCCACATCAATATAATAATTAATACTTTATTATAATCATACTGAAATCATAAAATACAGTATTCGATGCAATTTCTTTGGTTAGATACAGGAATCGATACTTTACTGACTATTAATAACATTTCTAGATCATTCGCAACCATCGAAACATCGGAATAGAACTGCAGTCCGTTGGAACTCGCTTTTCACTTATAAAATATTCATGACAGTGGCCGTTGGAGACTGGAAACTAAAACCGATAATTAGTTCATTTAAATAAAGTGGTCTCCTATGCGTCTGCCACTAACATGATGATTGGTCAGCACGTGATGACATGACAGTGTGCTCGTAATATTGCAGCGAAGTGTAATGTGTTACAGGAAAATGTAATGTATGATTGTAAGCAATTTTCATGGCAGGAAGCATAACTTCGTGCTCGTAATGTATGCTTTAAAAGAACATATTCTAATATTATGTGGTCCTCGCCTTAAAAAGTTCGGTACGTTATTTTGTGTCCACTATTATAATACATGTATATCATTTATAAATATCATCAACCTATCGTAATCCACTGCTATATAATTTGTACTATCCCAATATAATTTGTACGAATCTATTATTATTTGTTTATAACACGTTTCCCACGGTTTGGTCTCAGATGTGTTAGTCAAATGATAACATCAAGAAACAGCCTCATTTATACTTCTCGAATTATATACATGTCGCATGACCTTATGAACTAAGACATCTTGTGCTTTACGAAAATTATCTGAATAAATATTATATAACTTTATGACAAATATGAATCCAAATTGGTAAGCCAGATTTTAATACGATAAAGAGATTGAGTTAAATGTTCACATAGACATTGGATGAAAGGCAATGTCGAAGAATGTTGAAATTCGTAGAAACTCATTTTTTTTCCAAATAATCGACGCCATTCTATAAATGTAAAAAAATGTCCGTATTGGAGATATTTCCTTCGGTTTTATGCTGTACACGAACAGTTGAAGTCGTGTGTAATAAATCGATATGTGACCGCAACGTGTTTAGTTGTGAAACCAGCCAGACCTCCGGTGGCAGGAACGCTTCGCTCAAATTGAGTCTTTCGCAACGACTCAGCCATACCTACGTACCTACGTTTGAGGTATTCAATGCACTTAGTCTATTCCTAGCAACTCTATTGGATATATAGAGCGCTAATGCTATTACATAACGCTGGACAACATGTCGTCGTATTATGCTAGATCATTCTAGAATGTCATATTTATTTCTTTCTAGTTATCTTTGGTGTTTGAAGTGATGAATGTAATAGAAATACCGTCTGTGCGCTCTACCTACCCTGTAAAGGATTTGGCGTTACAACATAATAATGATCTTATGCCCACTATCATCCCACTAGTGAACACTGATTGCGCTGCAATTATAGAATCCTGGAGCTTAGTCCTTGAAACTGGTTATATCCATTCTAATCTTACCAAAATGAGCACTTTCACTAATTCAAAAACTATAATCCAATATGTGGATATTTACACGTAGTCCACCATGCCCTGTATTGCTCGACGTACGAACGCTGGTATATGCTAAAGCTATGGGTAAGTTCATTTATAAGCAAGCCTAGGCTCTTTATTAAGTAATATTTCGTTGATTTTTAAGTTGGTATTAATCTTGAAATTATTTATTCAGCAAAGAGTGTGACTAAAATACACTATTCTTGAATATTATTTAAATTGAGCATCTATTAGGTAATATTTAGGTATGTTTTCTCAGTAAAAAATAGCCAGTGTTTAAAATAACAATTGATGCTGCAATACATACATATATCCATTAATGCAGTAATTCAGTATATACAACATTAAGTATTATTTCTTCGTTCCTGTTGACTTTTACCGAATTACCCTAATTACGAGTATCTATGCCTGAATACACTACCAATTTAATAATCAAACATGTAGTTTAAATACTCGAGTGATTTATCGATTTTGAACAAAAAGTAGTCGGCCATGTTGAATACGATTGCTTCTCACTTGCAAATCGATGTTTTTTTTTTGTATATTTGAATTCAATTTTGTTTTCACAATATGAGTTATTTGTGTACGTGTTACGACTCACAATGAAAAAAATTATTACATTAAATGAAAAGTCAAATATTCCGTATGTTAACGTAAAACTAACATTTCGTTACTCGCCTCCCCCCACTTTTGCCTCTCACCTCTAACCGCCCCCCTTCGCCTCCTCCTCCTCTCCTTTTTCTAATAATGCTATTTTCTCAATTGTATAGGTACCTATTTCTAGGGGAGTACCTAATGGTTACGAAACGATTTTATGCAATATACAAATTTAGGAAAGCATAAGGTTTAAATACAATTAAAATGTAACCTTGAAAAGATATGAATAAGAATAAACTTCAAATTCTGGATAAATTCCACTGAGATAAGTAACCGCTGTCCAAATGTTGAACAACATTGCGCGAATTCCAATTATTCAGTGCAAAACGGGTTTTCGTACTGAATGTACGTATTCGCGCAAGAATTACTAAAATTACGTCTGTATACCTACATGCAATACAATGAGTAACAATAATTTCGTAATAGAAAGTCTGGTAACGCCGGCAAGAGCCTGAGTCAGGAGCTTGGTACAGTCAAACAGAGTCGGTGTCATTCTGAACTGGTTTTACTGCTTCGGTTCAAAGCGTTTGCGTTGATACAGTATCCAATGATATATATTATCACACGCGTAAATATAATGGCTTAAAATCAACTACTCCAGTCCCATGTTTTGTCCGATGTGGAGCGTTATTACCTAAAGAGTTCTGACTTCGGTCGGAAGTTTTCAAAGGAAAATATACGTGAATAAAGTATGTTCATAGGTAGCTCTGATCGACTACGAATCTTGCCTAACTACCGAAGTGATCGGAAATATTTATCAGCATTTCCCCTAGGAATGGTTGCATCCTGTATAAGCGTAACCTCTCATTTACATACGGCATAAAATATAATAAAACATCAAAGCTGTGAACGCTTCACAAAATACAAGCAGAATCAGTGATTGTTTAAAGCATATTACTCCAATGCACTACATTCTGTTTTAAATCTTAGTGCTCATGTCAAATTATACGTTTGATTGAAAATTAAACAAATACACAATCAGGGTCATTGACCATGAACAACTGTTTCTACACTCTCTATGATTTAAAACAATAACCAATTTTATGTACACTGCGTGCCAAGTACACGATTCTCGGTACATTCGTGAAGGAGTGTCGAAAAGCAATAAAGGCCAAGTTAGTATGCCACGATTAATATGCGGATGACGTCTGAGCATCCTGACTCCCTGATTCGAATATAATCAAACGGCAAATATAATTTGAACTATCAAACCATCTAGAATCATTATATGGAGGGATCAAAATAGACTGGCGGTTTTAGTTATGCCTCACTTACATCACATATCGAAGGAAATGAAGTTCGAAATTATAAGAAGCTTAGGATGTTACGTTTGGTTTGCCAAACTACGATTACAAGTTTATAACATGGTTTGATTACAAGCGAAATGCATTTAAATTTAATTCAGACCTGATATTGATTAAACAATTTAAATATATACATATATTTATATCAATCATTAATTCAGTTAAAAACGACTTATATAGTCACACATACACTTTCGTGTGGTCTCTCAGTAACACGTGAGGCATCGAGACAGTCTAAACATTGGAGTGGACAAGCTCTGTTAATTGTTTTAATACTGTAACTGGAAGTGGAGGCCGTAAAAATATTGTTCATTTTATCCATAACTACATAATTACCGTTGTTTGCAAAATATATATTTAATATTTGTTTCCGCTTTCCATCAAGCAAGACTGTAAGCAAATACTAGCATATGCAGGTATAAAAAAATGTTACATTGTACCCATAGACATGTAATCATAACAATAATTTACATTTCACTTATTTTTACGATCGATTTTTATTGTAAGGCAATTTTGCCTACGGAACCACACAATTGACGTCAACCGATGTTACTTACCATGCAGTACGTTCCTAAAAGACATGTCGCTAAAAGTGTTCGCTATAAACAAGAAAATAAAGATATGTGTAGATAATATGTTTCGTCATTTATATAATTATATCATAACACCCAAACCCTTACAGGGCAAGCTGAGGACGCTAAGTGTCAAATACCCTTGTTTATGCAGAGCTAGTGCGCTTCTTTTACATTCATCACTTACTGCACACATCCACGCCAGTTTCGAGGACTTCATTATAAGAATTTATGTGACAGGTAAAAGTGTTTCAAGATAATATTGAAGGTAAGGTAACTGTACATTTATACGGATTTTCCTATCACACGACATCATCGCATTATGTTTTTGGATAGACATGTCACAAAACGGTAGAGCGTTTCCCCATTAGTAACCATTGTGATTTTTGGCGGCCTCAGAACGAAGTAAGCGCGAACCGTTGACTAATCGTTTCACAACTTAACGGTTGCTGTGTGTATACATTGTTTTATTTAACGTTAACATTTCAGTGTGCAAATGTAAACATTTGTTGAAAGGCACTACCATTACCGGAAATCAGCCAACTACGCATTAGACAGTAATTCACGAACTAATTTATTCTGTATGACCAAAAATGCCGTTATTACTGTTTGTCAAAATATATACAAGTATGTACATTATACATAACTTTTACATTCGCTGAAACTATTTTTGAGGGCAGGGAATTAATCAGTGTGGTCTAATGTTTTAGCTTTTACATTGTAATAATCGCTTTAAAATTTTTTCGTGTTAGATCAATGTTCAGTGAACAAAACTTGGGAACAGGGTAGTCTCGTCTACTATATTTGAGAACTAAAGAACACATGCATCATGCTCGTGCATCACTTCATCATGCTTCATATTTTCAGAATAAGACACACTATAATCCTCAACAATTAAGCAATTTTTACTCAAAGCTTACCGGATGTTAACAATTAACTAACGCAACTAACTTCACAATACATATTTGGCATAAACACATAATTCAATATGTAATTAGAACTCGCAACTTTACACATAACATGATAACATCTAACATATTTCTTCAACGAGGCAAAAAACGATTCCCAAAACATTGTTTAACGGTCATCATCATAACAAAGTACATGATTTCGCTTTCGACACAACAGTATGTATAGAAGATCGGTAATGTGCGAACATATGGCGAATAAATCGGCGGCATTTCGTTAGCCCCATTACGAGTACGGTCAGCAGCGCCGCACATGGACAGACTGGTCCTACAATTTGCTTATAACGGGCCAAGTTACCGATTCAAAACAGAATTCAATCGTGATGAGGCTCAGCTCTAAGAATATTCTCTGATAACATTTTAATCAAGATTTGTAGTATATTAGGTTTAAAAAAAACCTACATGAAAAAATATCTTTATGATATTTGTAGACGAAAGCATTAACGCAGTAACAATGTCTGCTAGTAAGCAGCCGCGAAATTGCACTTCAAATTAGTGTGATATCAGAACACGACCGGACCCATT
>DWFO01005383.1:0-10578 GCA_018246595.1 Mimoniades nurscia nurscia
CATTCGCATTGTATATCTGTTTCGTCATTCTTTCATGAGCCATTCTCTGAATATGTCCAAACCATCGGAGTATGCCCTTTCTCATTTTTACACCGATACTCTCTTTCATACAAAGCATCTTTCTTCCATCAGAATTACGAACACGGTCGGCGAGTGTTAAGCCACATATGTGGCGTATCGACCTCATCTCGACCGCGTTTATTCTACTTTCTTACTTGTATTAAATACTAGATTTAGTTTCCTGGATAATCTAACATTATACGCTCAACTGTTTTTACAGATTTCACTTTAATTAAGCTCTAAGCCCTTGTCATTGATATTTAGTGATAATGTTAATACATTTTAGTGTAGTGAATGTAGTAAGTCGGTACTTGGTAATGGTTTATATCAATACTTACAAAAATAATATATCAATTACAATAATCAATCCTTAATAAATATATTAGTATTAAGGTTTTGTAACCTGAATATAAATCCACTAGAACCCACTGTTCAATTAAAATATTATGTATAATTAAACAGAAATTTTACACGCTTCGATTTTATTGACACCATGTCAAGTTCCAATTACACATTCAAACGTGTCACGTAAGAGAAAGAGATTGACATGGAGGTATGTAACGCTCATCAAGGGCAGTAATTCGTTGGCACTAACACGCTCTTAAATATACCTGATGAAGTATTTACGGGTTAACTAAACAACGATTTATATAGTGTACTTTCTCTTGAATGTAGAGTTCGAATGTAAATATGCTGAGAATTGTTATATGGATATTAATATCGGCAACGGATTGGGTACAGGGTAAATGTAGGTACCTACATAAGATCATAAAGACTACTAATATAGATTAATAAAGTTTACGAAAGACTATAGACTTTTAATCTTAAATGAGATTGAAATTACAAACGGGCACAATAGATAAATTTTTTGCCTATCCTTAAAATTATTTTAAATACGAGGTACTTTAAAGAATTTCAAATTTAAATCCTCCGACATTTATTGCATATTTATATTTGATATAAAATGTAATCCCTTTTTAGTTACAGTCCAATTGAAAATCAAAATTACAGTTGAAATTATGGAAATAATTAATTGACAGCGGTTTTCTAGACGAAAATTATATTATTCATAGATTAACCAACCCAGAGCTGCCTGTCTCCTGCAAATCCTATCTAAAGTCGGACTCTCTGCAAATGTTCCTAGCATACTCTATGCGGTAGCGGCCGCGAGCGGAGCACCGATTTGTTACAATTAATGTTGGGTAACAAATCGGCGAATCATCTCGTCTATTTCGGACGTCATAACTGCCTCCACGATAGATTATTTCAGGGTAAGTACAGGTCTGACATTACAAAAACGTTGACTTTCGACCTACTTACGCTGCGAAGTCGCTCAGCTGAATGCATCCAAAAATACATATATTTGCGTCACGAACTTTGATAATAATAATAATTAAGCGATATAATAATGTAAATGGATATATTTATGAAGCCTAGCATAAAATATTATATTATTTTATTTACTTTAAAAGATGAAGCGTATTTTAGATTACTTTTAATATTTGATTCAAACTTTCATGAAACTTCAGATTTCAGAACACCCGCATAAAATGAAACTTTCAATTTAAAAATTTCAATCAAAAATGTATTAGGGATACAGTCTATCTATATGGACATCTATATTTAAGCACATACATAAATGTCAATGATTTTATCCGGAACATTTGACAAATTCTCACAACTATATACTTCGAGGGTTTTACTCGGTTTAAATTTCTGGAATTGAGCAGTTACATGAAATTAAAACAGGAAAACAATGGTCAGTATAGAACAACACAAAAATCAACCTGACACCCCTAAACTGTATGGGGCAGAAGTTGACAGAACTAGTTCACTCAGCGATCGGGAGTGCGATGCCCTGTCGCGGGCTATGTTTGCGGTGTAGTTAGACGGGCCTCGCTAACCAGCTCCCGAGCCAGCATAACGCAGAAGCGGCGTTAGGCATAACTGGTTTAGAGAATGCTAGAAGTTAATTGTGAGGAAAATAGTTTGATAAAAAATATAAATCTTTTGACGTAATTATAGACCACTGATTAATTAACATTTGCATGTGAAAAAAAACAAATATAATGTGTATAATGTTAGCCTATTTGACCTGTTATTTTGACACGGTTGTAGATAACAAATTAGATTTGTGCACTGGTGTAATCTAGTACAAGAGATTCACGAAAATTTCCATGTTTTGGAGGGCTTGTTAAGTTGTCGTTTCTTATGTAAGAAATTTATTTAATAGCATTGTACATAGATTTAATTATTGTCAATCGATAGATTTCGATCTACATTGAAATTCTTTAAAGGTTCAAATTTAATGGCATACGATTGTATCCGTAAATTGAATCTCATCATGCTCCAAGCATCTTATAGGTGTACACAGATACCACATGTATCGTTGGATCGAAAATGAGTTGCAGCTATACGAGTATATAACATACGTTAGCGTCACGACGTTACTTTGCACTTATCATCGTAATCTTTCGGGAACAAAAATTAGAACGAATTAATGAATGAACGAAAGGATTCAAGTAAAGAGACACATTACTTTGACTTGCATTATTTACAGCGTTTCAACATGTTCTTACGGAGTATTTAAAATATAATGGATCGAATAGGATACAGTTGACTTTCTACACACTTAACATAATCATTGCGTTTGGGCAAAGCGTCGTGCGTAAAAGTTCACCAATTAACGCATCTCGCGCCCATTACGGACGCAACCTGTGCTGGCCGTTAAAACAATTCAATGTTGCCTGCCTTTTACGCTATACTTTAAAATTTGTTTATATTACGCTAATTTATACTTTATACATTCATATTTAATGGATGACGTTTCACTTGACCAAAGGAAAAATATAACTGCGTAAGAAAATTCAACACTAAAATTGTGAACGCCTACTATAAAAATTTACGACTCGTGCGAGGTGTATTCATAAAGTTAAGGTTTTGTAAATATTTTTTTTCAAACCTTTTACTACATTAATATCAACGAATTGAACGTAATTTCATAATGTAAATACAACCTTTCCATATATACATATACCAGCAACGATTTACTCATCAGCACTTTCTAAAAGCATAACGTTTTCAACAATAACACCGAGAATGTCTCAGACCCAATTTGTATTACAAGAAACGTAGAGCCAGTCAGCCTACATTCATGATGCGCCCACTAAAACGTTACGACAACACTGCTCATCGGCACATCAACTTTTTAAAAGTGTTTGCTTTCATACAGTGACAGAGCGATCTAGTCTGGCGTTGACAAACGACCAGCCACTTTAAATTTACCGCAAGATCTTTCCTGCTGCATTGCAGTTAAGTCCAAATTAACATTACCAACGTCTTCGAAGACGATGAAGTGGTAATGGTAACGATGTTTACAGTTAAGTCGTCATGTGGTCGCTAATCGCTCCGATGTCGCGAGTTAGCGCCTCGCCCGGTGTCCGCAAACAGCGTCATTCATTGTCACCGTCTGAATGGGATCAATCCTTCCTGATGGATGCACACAAGAATGTCTCACGACTCCGAGCGAGGGGGTGGTCAAAGCACTTAGCCGAGTACTTATTATATGCTTTGTGTAAATAGTTTTGTGGACGGAGGTCATTTTGCTCCTACAAAGGCTCGTGGAGTAACACTTTTAGTTGATGATTTTCATTGCATATTTTGTAAACTTACTAATAATCTAAAACATTTCAAAATGATTTCAACATACAATTGACACATATATATTTATTAAAATGACGCAAAAAACAGCAATCTCGTGATATGGACAATCTAGAAAGTTCTCTGTGATAAATTTATGTGAGAAGCAAACAGTGGTATACCCACATATGATGTGTAAATGTAAGAACTCACAAACATGATTACTTCGTGTATTAGATAACTTTCGATCCAGCTCAAACCGCTCGGATACACGTAATATTGGTAATAAAACTTTAATGCCGTCAACTTTTCACTCACCCACTGACAGCAGTGCGCTCAAACTAAAAAGGGTCAATTCACACTCGCAACTAGTCTCACTAATCTCAAATTCTGATAATGCCTAGGTCTAATATATCAACTTCTTTTTAATATTATTGAGCCAATTAAAAAACAATGGAACGTTTCTGCACAAATATTAAATTGACAATTATTTATTTTTAAACAACAAGCACAGACTTAAAATCAAAATCGGTATTTTATTTAAAAACCGTGAAACTACAAATTATGATTAAACTGTTTATAATGTCCTATTAGGTTATTATGGCCTAATGTGTTCCATCAGTGAAACGGTAAAAAGGGGAAAACAATGTGTCATATATATGATACAATAGTATATTTAATTAGCCACCAGACAGACATACGAAGCAATGATTGATTCCATTCTTCGAAGTGGCTGTGTATTGTTTTGTCAGTTTCCATGGAAACTAGAGCTCAGAGAACCTTAGATAAGTTCTCAGAGTGTGAAATTTATCTTCTCACAAACTTATGCATCGAGTTTTCATAACACCTAACGTTATAAAAAACATCTAAAGGTAGTAATCTTAAATCGGTTAAGATCGTTGCTGGCTCATAGAGTTTGATTGAAAGATTGTGGATAAGCAACGACTGAGTGATTCATGGTGTCGATTGGTGATGTTAATTTTATGACTTAAGTACCATAAACGTTGGTAAAGGTACTTAAGTGTTACTTAACCATTTCAATTTTCTTATAAACCTATTGCGTAACAGTGTTTAATTGTTAACATTTTTCTCATCAAAGCCACCTTAATACCACTTGTTGCGAGCTATTACTTTTGAGCGGGAAAAGATATCCTCGCACAATGTTCCATTCATTTTCATCTCTGTAACACGCAGATTTAAAATATGTTTTACGTGGGTTTGCGTAATTTTCTTTGAATATAATTTAGTCAGTGAAGACGCAATAGACAAATAAACAGATAAAATTAGTTTTAAACTTATAATATATTACAAGTATAAGTTATTAACGTTATAACAAGGTAGGCTGAGAGCATCGAATGGATAAAATATTAGGGGTCGAATAGTGGAAGGGTTTGAGATAAGAGGGTAGGTAAGCACAAGTACCGTGCCAAAATAATTCCTCCGGAGACATACTCATGCACAATATGGATACACCTTATAAGTTAGTCTTCTAACGGTATTACTATCGTTATGGCCTAAAGATGTAACATTATTACACTTTAATAGTAAATGGGATATAAATACGCCTTAGTATGAATATTTCAGTGCTTTCATATGAAATACTGTTGCATACATACACGATCAAAAGTGACGGAAACTTTCAAATTCCAGATACTCGGTTCAGATTCTATGTTTCCTTTAATATTTCTTAACGTAACATACCGTAACATCACACCTGTAATCCCCAAAGACGTAGGCGGCGGAAAGTAGTACACTCCCACGTTTCACAGTTACGTTTAATCGCTCTTACTTTGGTTAATCGGTTTAAAGTAGAAATAGAAGTAAGTTCTTAACTTGAGTTTAAAAAAGCTGAATTTTCCGTGGATGCGGCGAACCCAGGACCGGGCGCTTTGGCGACCTTTGAAGAAGCCCTATGTGTCCTAAGATAGGCTAATAATAATAATAATAATAATAATCTTTATTTCGTCTTAAGTTATAATATTAAGATAAGGGTTCTGGAGCCTCCTTTTAAGCACCAAGTGCCTGTGTTAGGATGATGAAGTTAAGTTAAATAAGCACAAACAATACTGTAACAATCCTTTCATGCCGGTTAACGAACCTATCTCATAGAACAACAAGAGTTATAGCTGACGATCCTGATTCTTCGCGAATTGGCAAACTTCATGCATCTTGGAGCGTAAGATCTAAGCGAGAAGCGGAAATTCAAATACAGCACTGCACGGGATCATGATTTCGTGTCAGCAGACATTGACTCTTCCCCTTTTCCATTGCCCACTTTTACTTTTCAAGGGCTGTACTATGCTGCTGTAAATATATTATTACTTTTCAAAATAATTACATGTACACTTCCCTGTAATATCTTACCTATATGAAATGTATAACTCAAACATACTGTTCATATTCAAGCAACACTTTAAGTCACTTTATTCTTTTTCATTTTCTCCATTGGTGTACAATAAAGAATATTGTATTGTATTGTCAGCGTGAAATGAAATTGATAAAGTTGCCTATAAACAAATTAATTTTCAACCCTTCTCTCTGTCGTTTTTATGTAGCGCATTTTACCAGGTTTGCTGCAGTAGCGCTAAGGAACCTGTGAAATAAATTAAGTATTATACTGCGCTCAATAGATATTGATACTTTTATTTCTTACCTATTATATCTTAAGAAATGAAGGTGTAAATTTGATGAAATATGCATACATTGGTTTTCCACAATCGTACCGTGAAAAACGTAACGTGACTAAATACATACGCCGATCCATAGATTTTAATACTTTTATTTTTTTTACCTCTTACATCTTAATGAATAAAGGTGTAAATTGAAGAAAAATACACATGGCACATTGATATGGATATCAGAGTTTCCATAAAAGTGGACATAAATTCTCAATTAGACAAGAACAGTGAAACGGGCACGTTTACTTGGGCTAATCAGAGTTATCTATCAATTTTATTGTCAATACAAAACCGGCATTCGAATGTTGTGACCAATCTTGTCTACGGGCGGATGTTGCTAGACGCTATATTAATTCAACATTAAGGGTAAGCGCTACTTTTCAAATACCACATTATGTTATATTTCAAAAGATTAATAAACTTATATGGAGTTATTCAATTTTAATTGCCACGTTTATTTATTGTTTATTTTTGTAATAGGATCTTTTCTCTACACTTTTAATGTTCGTATCTTCCTATTACACAATGCGTGCAAAAATAAATTACAAAAGTTTAAGTTTAGATATAAAGTATAAAATCTGTTCGTTCGTCGGTCCTAGGAAGGATTTCCCTAGGTCTTCCCAGGCTTATATGTAGTAGTTCGGATATTTTCAAATTTGCTTCACTCTGAAAACATGTCAATATTCCTGACATCCTAGGTATGAAATGATTTGCAACTTGCTATTTCGAAAGAGTTCACAGTTAAACAGGGTTAACAGTTAGTTTAATTAAGTTAATAGCAATTACGGTTTTTTTTTACTTTTTTAAATTTAATTATTTCCGATCCGGTACCTACTAAAATTTTTATAATGAATTTGTTTCGTAATTTCATATATTCCTAACGTAACGAACGTAACGTAACGTATGTTCAATATTTTCGTATGCATTTAGCATACGAAAATATTCATCTAGCGTTGCGTTAGCGCGAAAATATTCAATAGCATCTAACGTTGGATCCAACAAAATGACCTCGACGATGTGACGAAATACATGTTGTCTGTAACATTATGAGTATCTAATTCTATTTTTTAATTGAATGTACTCTATAATACGTAATGTATCACTCAGTGTCGCGATTTTAAAGATTTCGAGCCTAACTTTCACACTGCTTATGAAAGTGGAGCAAGTAAGTTTTTTCTTAGTAAATAGATAAATTCTAGTAATAAATATTAAAACAAGGTTACGTACACAACTAAGTTATTACGATGAAATAAAAGTGTGTTACGATTTCGCCTTAATAGAGCGACTAGTGTTTTAATGTGAAGTAAATATTTTAATTACATCGTAAATCTCACGATGCGGATTTTAGGGCGCCCGCGAACGAAGCGCTTCGGTGTAGCCTAATAGAAACGTCTAAAGTTCAAATGCGTAGATTTTATCTCACTAAATGCATATTAACATTTTTCTCATGTTTTCAATAATGTTATTAAATTAAATTTCAAACATTCCATTTAATCATATTTTAATGTTCTAGCATATTTTCAATGTCTCTATCGATTGAACTTGTCACATAATGTAGAGTATTCCGCATATGTGTACACAATTTTCCCTGTTACTTAGTATCACGAGGGCATGTAAGTATAATTTTACTACACAAATATCTACAGGGTGCTCGGGATATCATAATTGGTCTTAATAATTGTTAACAATTACTTTTACGATACAGTGACATAAATGTATTACTTCACAATATTTTTCCTCGTTTTGTTTTAATTAATGCGATAGTTGAACAGTTACGTCAATATGTCAGCGAAACAAAAAACTGAGTTGAGACTACTGCATTTAGAGCGTTCGAATTTAGAAAAAGAATTAATTGTTTGAAATAAGAAAAAAGATGTCGAAGAATGACTTATGTAGGTGTGGCATCAGTCGAGGCAGTTTATCCAAATACCCGTTCTTTCGCCCACGGCCAATGTAACTCGGACATGGATTACCTAATTAATTACATTTTTTTATTTTAATGTCCCAATCTACTAGTTGTAATAGCTGCCCCGACTTGACCTAACATGTCCAATTAAATCTGACAAAATGTTGATTGAAGTTTTACTTTGATTGAATAATTTCGATCCGTGGATGGATGGTAATTTGGTTTTTATTTTAATTAATATTGTGCAAGTCACTTTGAAATCTCTTTTTTTTATGTTATTATTCCGCTTCTAATTTATGAAGCGTTAATAATTGTCATATATTAAATGCAATCATAATAATATCCGTGAATTTAATACATTTTGTTGATGACATTTAATTTTATTTATTTCCTTGTCCATGTTATGTGATTATTTTAGTGTCTGTATGAGTAACCTTAGTTTTCGTCCTCAAATAACGATCAAAGTTCCAAAAGTAATTTCCAAAAGGCGTAAAATGAAGTATTATCACACTGCGAAGTTGTATAACCTTGGATTGAATCTTTTGCATTGATAACGCGCTAGATATCTTTAAGAATATGATGAAAATGTGGCTTCGCACATGTCGATCCTTATCGTTTAATACATGGCAATTTCTGCCAACACATAGATCCATATTTGGAGCCTAAAATATGATGAACAAAGATAAGGAAAAAAAAAATCAAAATTGCGCAGAACCTTGGACTAAACCCAGGCATGTTGTTTTATAGTTTTTACATATCTACCTAAATGTACGTTACATACGTAGTTATGTGATAAACAAGGGAGGACAAAAATATTTTTTTAATATTGCGTCACTAAGTCACACAAGTCGGCACCTGTATGCACACGTGTCAGAGGTAGCTGCGGGATTAGCTGATCACGATCAATTCACCTTTTATTAACACCGCATCTAAACGGTAAGAAATTTTTAATCATATCAGAGTTGAAGCCTTCATATTAAGATCAATCAATCAATCTGTCATAAAAGCTGCGAGTTGGCGAAAATTGAGTCATTCTTCACCATTATGTTTTATGCTTTAGAATTTGGCTGTCACGTCAGAAACCATTGACTTACTGAGGTGCATAAATATAAAGCGGTGGGGCCTCGCTCACAATGTACTTTAAATATTTAACTCAGTTATGGTGTTTGGGCGTTCTACGTTTTTCTATATATGGATTCCTTATTGAACTTATTTAATCCTATCGTCGGAGATAGAACCTTTAATTCATTTGTAGCTATCATTGCACACATTTCGCGGGCAGACATTAACACCGTAAGCCTTGCGCCCCTATTACATTCCTCGCTTATATGACTAGAAATATTTATACAATCATACTGTTAATTTTTTTCTACATCAAAATTACTTTAACCGTATAACACTTCCCGTTGCATCTTATATTCACGGTGCATTGTGTGCAAGACTTTACCTTGCATCAATTTTTGTTGATCGTTGCCGAAGCTCCTAATTTAGGGCCGGCTTGATTAATTGCAAATTAAACTCCCCTTCGAGGTGGTTCGCTCATATGACTTTATTGAATTTCATGCACACTGATTTATGGCTTCGTATTGCCAATTTATTATTATGAAGCCAGAGAGCCGGGCGATTATCTCACCATAAAATTTTGGAGGAAAGCCACGAGTTGCATTGGGAAAATAATTGCTTGAAACGCTGGGGTTGGGAGAGTTCATTGCACTCGCTTTGGTTCACACGAAGTTGTTTGTAACAAAAACGAAAAAAAAAACAACTCTGTACGTCAAAATATAATGCAATTATAATTAAACGGGAGTTATATTTGGGGCATTGCACTGTAGCAAGACTTTGATATTGATATGAAAGCTCATATAAATTAAAGCTATACATAATTAAACCCGCTTTAGCTCCGTTTGTGATAATATACATTCTATGTTACGGTTCTCTTCTGGAATGCAGACTCTACTAAAAAAAGCAAATGGATATGCACGGTTTTTACTACCACCAACAAGCATATCCATGAAATCTTGTTCATTTAGTTTAATGTTGGTAAAATGAGAACTGCCTGCCTCCTTGGTCCAGTGTTGTGAGCATGACTGCCGGTCGAGAGGTCCTCGCTTCAAATCCCGGGTACTATTTTCTAACCATAATGTCTAGTCAAAATTTATAGTAGTGGCTCGGAGTCTGTATTTGTCCCTGGTGTACAGCCGTAGAATTACCACGTGGTAATCTAACAAATAAATCCAAATTATTCCCCTGGCTATTTTCACGCTTTTCCCTCTGATCTCTCGGCGTCCTCTTTAT
>DWFO01005384.1:0-10577 GCA_018246595.1 Mimoniades nurscia nurscia
TGTCCGACCCGGGAATCGAACCCAGGACCTCCCGTTCGGCAGTCGCACTCGCAACCAACACGACCAACGAGGCAACGGTTACGGATGTAAACAGAATTAAGTTTTACTGAACTGTAGAATATTATGGAAAATTCTACACATCCGCTTAATAACTTCAACAATCCAATCTAATAATCCATTTATTGTTTTACGCCAAAAAATGTACAGGGCGAGGGTAAACAACAAAACAATTTAAATCTAATAAATATATTTTTTAATCGCCCAAAATATTACCGTGTAATCAAAAATTCACCGTTATTTTTTGTACGAATATTTTGTGGAATTAATTACGTTGTGTGATAAAATTATTTTTTTATCTGTGCTTGTGGCTAATTGATATTTACATACTATACAGTTCGAGGAGCCTTGTAAGATAATCGTTATCCACCAAGGTTACAATCCGTTTTCTTTTGTGATTAGAGTTGATTTCGTGTTTACATAGTTTCTATGGTCCGCTTTATTACAATCATCCAAGAACGTCTATGTATCTACGAAACATCCATTCACTATATGCTCAAACGTAGAATGAAATAAAAATGCAAGACAACGCCGCTTCGCACCGCAATAGCACCACAAGTGTTATGTTCCGACAAAAAAAAGGAGGTTAGGCAAACATGTAGTGCTAAACGCAACTTATTTTCAGCCTTAGACAATCCATATGTTAAAGGCTATATATTTTCTAAATATATTAAAAATATGATAACCTTCCATGACTTCATTTCTGCCTATAACTTAGAGCGTATACCTGTCTCTTGTGAATAACAAAACAATGAAAATGTTTCCAATCAAAAATTCTTAATTTGCAGAAAGCCGACATGCGGTAGTATACAAGTGAACGGACGAGTGAGGAACGAGAAGTTGTTCCGGCGGCGATCTTGCTACATTCTCCAGGACGACGAGGTACAAGACATGCTCACCGTGCAGGAGTCCCTCAGAATAGCGGCCGATTTGAAACTAGGAAACCACATAAGCAGACTACAGAAGCACCAAAGGGTATTAGAATATTTATCTGTTGGCGTTACACTTTATTTAATTAATATTCCACTATAATGTTAAATATTATTTCTCCATTATTAAAGCAAGTCAAAACATAACATTACACCTATAATCCCCGAAGAGGTAGGTAGAGGAATGTAGAACACTTCCGTGTTTCACCAGTTACGTTTACGTCCCTCTATGGAATAGGTGGTAAGCCTGTTGACACACACCGGGCACATATCCAGACAGTCACTACTAGAAAATCTAAATTAGAAAAATTTAGTAGTGCCCGACACGTGCACAGGAATCGAACCCCGGATCTCCCAATCGGCAGTCGCACTTGCAACCAACACGACCAACGAGGCAGTTAATTCTTCAGAACTAAAGCAATGTACAAGTACAAGCAATGTACAATAAACAAATGAACAAGTGCAAACATTTAATAAGGATTGTACAATTCGCCTTTCACTATCTTGCTCTCGTTTTTAATATTTCAATTTTAGTCTCAGTGCTGAACACAATTATAATCTGAAAGTTATACAGCAGAGGAATTAATCTTATACTATCTTTCACTTTATTCATTACCTGAACCTATTTGATTTACGGCCTGTTTCTTAATATTCCGAAAGCAATATGACATTTGCCGATTTGACAGCTACATTTGACGACAGAAATATGTATGTATTATGGAAATGTCTCAAAATATAGGTCCTTGTTGAAACCAAACGTTGCCCAAGTCACTATTTTGCAAGTACAAAGGTACAAAAACTGAATTGTCATGTCGCGACAACGCATATTATGTGTTATCGCTTGAACGACCGCATTTTTGAAATGAGAATGAATGACTGTTCCAGTCCAAAATCCTCATCAACTTTCACACATTTGTTTCTCGAAGGTCACTCGTGATATTTTTGAACACAAAGTTCACGATTTCCTCAGTAAAAAAGAGTCGCCAAGACTGTGTAAAAGCTTATTGTAATGTTCATTTTCACTGCCAAATGCACCTAAAATTACATCAAATCTCTCACGAAATCCTTGTGTTGTAAACTACTACAAGACTTCCTAAAGAAAATCAATATTTCCACAACTCATAACATTTAATGACTACCTACTGTGCCTTGTAAGAAAATGGCGAATTGCGCTGCGTTATTTCTAAATCATCCTTGTATAATTAATTTTTCAAACAACTACCTACATGTATTCTTCTCAACATACATATAGCTCAAACTGAAACGGCGCGCGGCGTCGTACTTTTATGTGCCTCTGATTTTGATTGCCTTAAATATAGTTGTCAGATTGGCTTCTCTTCATGGTCAAAAAATTTAGAATTTACAGAAAAAATACGCAAAATTTAAATCCTCATAAATTTTAGTACATCATTATACAAATTAACAATAAGTATGAGTAATATTATGTACACAGGACGTGATTTGGAACGTGAACAAATATTTGTTAGCTACAAAGATATCATTATATATATGTACATATATGTATGTACTATTACTCTCAGTCGAGAGGAACTCAAAGGGCATTCGCAGAGAGTAGTCACATCAGACGCATAATGACTTATTGTAATGCCTAATCTACTTATTATGTATTAATGCGATAACAGAGCGTGTATTGTTAACGTTCATTTGTATTATTAAGCTGTTGTGTGTCATTTATATTTCAAATTGCTTTCAATTACATTTAAATTCACCCAATCAATTCATAATTAAGTAATGTTCAATCATAATCTGTTCGTTATTAAATCGTTTAAAGAAATTATTCGAAAAATTGTATTATTTACAATATGTAACCACTCCTATACAAATATCTATATTACTACAATGTTATTACACAATGGCCATATCTTGAATTGTAGTTTTCCAATACATTAATTACCATGAATATAAACTGATAGCATAGTAAAATAAAATCTAGTTTTTTTATTGAAATTTTCCATTACAAAAAATAATTCCGTGGACACACTGCCACAAAATTCAAGTTCAGAATTCAGAATATTTGGCAATGAGCGGGTTTCTGAGGGTCTGTTATAAATCGCATTAAATATTGTCATAGCCTTTTTTTAAGGCATAATTGGGTCAGAAGGACATGCAGAGTTAGAATAGACACACAACCATTTACTTGTATAATATCTGTATCTAAACCAGGTAATTGTGTAAAGCGGAGTAATAATTAAAGACTCTAAATACTTATACACACAGAACATCTCAGTCATTATTACTAAACGAGCGCCCAACAATTCAAATCCGGTACCCAGAAGTACTTCAATGTTTTGTACCTAAATTGAAGATATTCGTCCCTCGCCGGATATTTGCGCCTACATTCATTTTGTCCAATATGATATGAATATGTAATACTAGGACATGCCTACATGATGTGTCTAATATGCATAATATCAGTAACAAACGCCAAGTAGTAAGTAGTGTTTTGAAATAACATTTCGACAAAAATATTTAACGCCTAGAGTGGGAAGGAGTAGGAGTCATCTGCCCTTGTTATGTTACTTACTCTATGCCAACAATAGAGCATTGATACGATTCAAGGCCCACTTAAATTTAAAATTTATTTCATATCAATAAAAATGCTACTTAGTATTTTTAATGCACCGTTACAAATGAAATAATGAGCAAAATTTAGATTGTTTAGTACAATGCAATAGCAACATACATCTGTAGGAAAACTTTTATAGATGAAGCTAGTTTAATGTGTAGTATGAGTATTTATAATTTGTTTCAAGACACGAAAACGTAAAATATAGATATTTTCATTCATTCTTTGTCACATTTGGTGATTGCATGCTTAATTTTTGTCGCAGGTAGAAGAAATCATCACATCTTTAGGGTTGTCTAGCGTTCGGAGCACAGGAACTGGCAAGCTTTCGGGAGGCCAGAGGAAGCGGCTCGCGATAGGCCTGGAGCTCGTCAGCGACCCGCCAGTCATGTTCCTTGACGAACCCACTAGGTAATACCAGGTATATATTTATTCAAAACTATTACAATACAGTATGTGGAGATTACTTATATATAGGTGAGAATACCTACTTGTAAATCATTTATAAATATACAATTGGATATTTTTCTAAGATTTCCTATTAGACATTTCTAGTGTTGGCCCGGAGTCTGGTATATGGCAATAGGCTCACCACCTATTCCATCGTGAGTGAGACTTAAACGAAACTGGTGAAACGTAGGAGTGTACCACACTCCTCTGTCTACCACTTCGGGGATTACAGGCGTGATGTTACCTTTTTTTTAACTTAAATAGTTTATTGAGTTAGATTTTTTCCCTATTCTGATACATAACTAAAGACCCATAGATACGCGAACTGAGTCGTAGTCGACATTGAGGACATGAGATATTAAATTTATAATAAACTGGGTTCTCAAACCGTAATTAACTCCATATTAGAGTATTGTATATAAAAAATTGTTTTCTTCGTTCGTCCATTTGTATAATATTAAAGTTTAGTGCAACACATTCCATACAATAGGTATTAAGATATTAAGATACTAAATTACTGAATGGATTACAATAACACTGGCCATTAATGTTTATCAGACTGCGATCTAACCTTACGGTTTGAGTCATCTTCTAGTCTACCGTCATAGCCGTTGACTAGAATTTTATAAGCTCCATGCTTTACTTACTTGCAACAAAGCAACAATTGACCTTACATTAAACTAAAATGAAAATGGAATGTTTGTTAAACGTAGTGAGAAAAGGGAGTAATACCTTTTTTTTACCGCACTAAAACCCCCTCGGTGGCCATCCTCAGCGGTAATAGGAGGACTCCGGGATCTCCAGCGGAACGCACCGGTGTCCTCTTACCGCGGCGCCCTGCGGGCCCTTCTTCTGGGAGAGACAAAATGCCTCATCCCCGCCCTCTAGTTTTCCCGACAGTACATGGCCCCATGTACCGTCGTCCTTCCCGGAACTGCTAACTGAGCGGTTCGAGCTCCCACCCGAGCCACTCGCAACCCCGGAAGCCTCCTTTTAGTCGCCTCTTACGACAGGCAGAAGATACCGTAGCTTGTATTCTGGTCCCGAGCTACAGGGACAAGGGAGTAATACCTACACTACTCTTTACACCATTCATAAAAAAATGTATTTTTAAATGCTTGTGAAAAGTTTTCAATGTTTAGAAACATTAAAAAATTACTAGTACATATTTGAAACACTGTTAAACACGGTACTTTCTACAATGCCAGTGTTATAGATGTTCAAAATTTTACACGCTAAATAAATCAAACTGTTCATATCATTTAAGGGTTCTGAATAAAACCTTCCTGTGGAAACCTTGCATGTAGGTATAATGGAAAGTTAATATTTCGCTGGTGAACTAACTAAATGTTTTTCTTTCAGTGGCCTGGACATTTCCATATCAAAACAGTTAGTGTACCTGTTGCACCTGCTGGCGCGCCAGGGCAGGACGGTGGTCATCAGCATGCATCAGCCCTCGGCGGGACTGCTCACGATGGTGGACAGACTGTACGCGGTTGTTGGGGGGAAATGCGCTTACATGGGCTCCGTGCCGCTACTGCTGCCGTACTTGGAGCAGATGGACTTGGTGTGCCCACCGTACCACAATCCTGTAGATTTCTGTAAGTCGACAATTCACTGTATTGTAAGCGCTGATTATGTACTTACAGGAAATTCAAACAGCTGTAAAGTATGACGACATAAATGACTTTGAAAATTAAACGAAACACGGAAACATTTTCATTAGCCCTGTGTTATGCGCTAAAAGTAGAAAACAAGCAGACAATAATCATAAATGGTTATTCCAGTTAAGAGATATCTGCAATATACTGTAATAACCTCCATAACTTTGTACACGGTACAATATTATGAGAGTGTACGGTACGGTACGGTACGGTGTACGGTAGAGTAACATTTGAATTAGGTTTTTATTGTTCCTGAATTCCCTAACATGTATTTGTTTCCATTTTCACTTTTAACACGTCATTGTCAAGAGTTTGTGGACATTCTGATAAATTTGAATCGCAAAGATCAAAGCTTCAGTATGTACGAGTGTCTAATATATTCGTATTCGCTGTAGGTTAAATGCTTCTTTTGGCTATAACTTTGATAATACCAAAGTTAATTACAAGTTTTTCTATTAAGGGAAAAATAAATTGCTTTAAATTTAAATACCTTTGGCGCCATTTTGTATAAGCGATGCCTCAATAAATTCTATAATGTTATATTGACGCGCAAAGAAATATTACTTCTTTCTGAATCCGTTATTATGCTATTAAACTATATAACAATAAATCGTATATAATTTTCATATATATCTATATATATAAAACAAAGTCGGGTTTGTTACAACACTTATAACTCGAGATCTGCTTGACCAATTTTCATGGTTTTTGATTCGTTGGATTTGTCTCCACCCCGAAAAGCAGAATACATCTTTAAAAGGGGAGGGAGATGGAGGGGGAGAGGGAGAGGGAGAGGGAGAAAAAAAACTTGAATAGGCGGTACGAAGTTCGCCGGGCCAGCTAGTATAATATAAAAGATTAATTATATTTTTGTTAAAAAAAACACAACCTTGACTTAATTCGTAAGCCGTTGTAATAAAAAAAAACATTTTATAAAAATAAAATCTAGTGTAATCCGATCATTAAATTTCCGCTTATCAAAAAATTAAAAACATCCATGATTATAATAGCAACAAATATTTCAATATTGCTAAGATATATTTTTATTTAATGACAATAAAACGTAGTTTTTTTATAAGTAATAAGAGATGAAACAAATGAATTTGAATATATCATGCATGCTCAGTTATCGGGAAACAGACATATTTTGATAATGTTTTTGCGTCGTTATTAGATGTTTTTTCCTCAACTACCGAAACAGCACTGCAGTGTTATCATACCTATTGAAATGTATCAAAAATATTACAGAAGTTATTTTATTGAGGAAAATGCACAGTTTAATTGGATTTAAGAGTGAACGGGAAATGCATTTATTAATTTTGGCAGTTTCTGATTATTTCCTATCTTCGTTTCCGATTAAAATGTTTATTTCATTCATTTACGTTTGATCACTAATTTATTATAGTTTCCGGTGATAATTAAATAGTTATTCTCTAGCACATTTTTTGTTAGTATTGTTAAATATTGGTATAACTGATCTGCAGTCTATGTAATGGGCACAGATAGACAGACAGTCTCACAAACCATCGATTTTACTTGACTCACATAACATTGATAACATCATTTTTGTGTTTTGTATTAATGTATATGCGTATTTATATAGTATACTCATTTATATCGCGTATAGTAAATACGTATTCTTGTGGATAATTGTTTCAGTTATGGAGATATGCTCAGAGAATGAGCTACGACTAGTAGAAAGTTCGGAAAATGGACGAAACCGTCGCTGGATAAACAACATTTGTAATGAGACTGATAGTAATATATTAGGTATGTACCCTATTCACCCTGTAATTTTATTGAATATAAATACAAAAAATGAAATTCAAAGGCATTTTGTAACACAAGTAAAATATTGCAAATCGCTGTTAATTGTTCCTACATGCAGTTTCTGAAGAGGATATCTTCTTTCAAAACTTATCTATCACGATCAAAGTGATAAATATATATGTACATGTGTAGTTGTTTTACTAAACATATAAATGTATAAGGCAAACTATGAATATATATAAATATATAAGGCAAACTATGAATTGAAATTATCTGTAAATGTCCATCTATATGTATAGCGCATTGTGTCGAAATCGATCTACGGCTAAACGGTGATAAATTTTATTGTGTGTGTGTGTGTGTGTGTGCGTGCGTGCATGCATGCGTGCGTGCATGCGTGCGTGCGTGCATGCGTGCGTGCATGCGTGCGTGCGTGCGTGTGTGTATGTACATATACTTATCATCATTAGGAATGTTCCTTGATTCATTGTTAGTGACGCCTTTGATTTGACACGCAGACATCAAGAGTTATATTATTGGCATGAATTTGCAATATAATAAAGTAAATAATTCCGTCGTTGTTCTATAACCTCCTGTAGGTATTCTTCAACTATTATTGGTTTAATATCAGGTTTTTATGTTACATCGTATCTAGAACTAGTTAACACACTTACGCATTAATCTCGTTCCGATTCATTATTTGATAGTATGAGACGTAAAGACCAACGAGGAATAATAAGAGGTCTCTAAAGCAATACATGTTTCTCGGTGGCAGTGATCCTTGTAAATTATCCTAAAGTAACCTTACTAATTACAAAATGTACACAGCAATACTCAAAGCTGTATACTTGTAAATTCACAATAGAACTGCGAAAGCTTCAACGCCTAAGCAAATTTTGTTTCTAATAAACAACCCGCTTACATTGTGACGTTTGATGATGCCCTCAAGAATAACAACGCATCCGATCTTTTACTGATATCACGATTGATTTTAAACCGATATGAAAGGTGGAATCTTCCATGTTACCACATCGTTTTGCTTTACTCGTTAAGTAATTCTAGATTGTTCCCATTTCAATTTCCTTACATTTTTTTTATGTACTGTTTCAGAAAAATTTAAGTTAAGTAAGAGCGATGAAGTATATTTGACAACATTGCCACCACCCAAAGAGGATCCAACCAATAAGATACTATTAGCCCTTAAAAGCACATATCCTACTTCGTCGTGGAAACAGTTCACGATTCTGACAAGAAGGGCACTTTTGGTACGTTATTTGACTAATATGAAATCAAATTTTATACACGATATATTCAAGGATTTTGTATAGATAGACGTTTGGAAGTATTTTTCATGCGTTTTCCATTTTTTTGTTACTTAGATTACTTACTTAGCATTAGGTAGATTAACTCGTTAACTAATCCATAATAAAGAAATACATTAGTTTTTCCTAAAATGTTGTCATTATCGTTAGTTTTTGTGCTTTAACATCAGTATAAATGTTAAGGTACTCGTAACATGTAAATTACACAGATTAATCCGTTTTATAGCAACCTTCCTACTTGTTTTGAAACATTTGATACGAAAAACATTTCATTTACGAGCTAAAGCCATTATTTTACAAAAACAGATTAAGCACTTATAAAGATTTTATGTTGTTTATTATTTTGCTTCGCTAACGATAACTTATTCATGTTTTTGCTAAGCGGTGATTGACAACATTTTTCACCGGTTAACCGGTTAAATTAATATAAAATTCCGTAATATCTTCTAAACACTTATACTCCATACCACTCATGTACCTATGTTAATTATTGTGCTACTAAGTAAATATATTAATTAAGTAATTAAGTAAATATATTAGTTTGTACAGTAATCACAATATGTTCATTTCACAGACAACTTGGCGAGATCCGTCCTTCACACTCACGGTAATGGGAATTCACTGTTCAATGGCTTTGTTCGTGGGGTTCCTGTTCTACAACATAGGTCAAAATGCCAAATACGTCAGAGACAACTACAATTTTCTGTACTTCAGTCTTATGTTCCTCATGTTCACAGCTTTTAGTGGAATCTCTATTAGATGTGAGTATGGCAATTTATCTTTATGAAAAAGAATGAAAACATACGTTGTAGGTATATGTAAAATCTTATTCATTGGTCATATTTGCGCCAAACGTGCTAAATACACGAATCGGATAAATTGAAAGCTTTACGTAAATACAAAATAAAGGAAGCCTTTTGAAAATATGGTTAATTACGTTTTGGACAGTTATTATTCGGCAATGATTCGTGACAAAAATATAATTTTTCAAAATATAACATTCCATATTCATACATATTTATCTGTACAAAACTTTCAGTGTGTCCCGTGCAGTACAAAATATTGCAATATTTTTCGTTATGTTCATAAATTTTGTTTAATCCAGTTCCAGAACAAATTCCCATCGTTCGTCGGGAGCACTTCAATCGGTGGTACTCGGCGGGCGCGTACCACGCGTCCACCCTGTTCGCCGCGTTGCCCACGCAGACCCTATGCACGCTGTCATTCGGCTGCATCACATATTGGTTGACGGGGCAACCCGCCGACTATATGAGATTCACTCTCTACAGCTGTACCCTGTTGCTGGTCTCTTACGTCGCTCTTTGCATCGGACTCCTGAACGGTTCCATGTATAACGTCAAGGTGCGTAAAAATATTTACTAATCCGCAATGCTACATGCTAATTGTTCTAAGTGAATTGTTAACGCTTATATAAGTATCACTAAACACTGTTGTGTAATGTTTCATTTTATGCAATTCCAGAACGGTGTAATATTCGGGCCGTTCTTCATAATGCCCTTCACCGTATTCTCCGGATTCTTCCTCCGCTACTGTGACGCTCCGTTCTTCTTCAAGTGGCTCTTCCACATATCGTTCCTCAAGCACGGCTTGACGGGCCTGGTCATATCTATATTCGGTATGGGCCGCGGGAAGCTGCCGTGCGGCGAAATGTACTGCCATTACATTTACCCCAGTCAGTTTCTGAAGGACAGTGACATGTTGAGTGACAGATACTCATTGGTTGTGATAGCTTTGTTCGCGAACGCATTCGTCGTTATCATGTTGTCATACATAATAC
>DWFO01005385.1:0-10577 GCA_018246595.1 Mimoniades nurscia nurscia
AGTCTGGATAAGTGCCCGGTATATGGCAATAGGCTCACCACCTATTCCATCGTGGGACTTAAAAGGAACTGGTGAAATGTGGGAATGTTCTACATTCCTCTGCCTACCTCTTTGGGGATTACAGGCGTGAAATTACTTTTTTTTACTTTCAGTTTAATAAAAGGTTTATCAGAAAATTTTCTAAATGACGGACATAACATTCAGCTACCCAAGTGAAGTCGCGGATGACAATAAATATTAAGATACATAGTTACAAGTTTTTTAAATGTATAGAATGAGTTGTCTTTAAATATTGTAGGTAACAATTGAAATCTTTTCAAAACCTGCATTTAATTCTATTTATCTGGATGTATGAAAGGAAAGGGGAAAAAAACATAATGTATAACAGAAAGTGTTCTAAAAGGTAGGGTAAAAGAATCTCCAGTTCTATGGCCCCCGACTGCTCCATATGGACCATTGTGGGGGCGCACAATGCTGCGACCGCATTATGCCGCAGACCTAAAGTTCTGCATGAGCAGTTCGAGCTGTCGTAAATCAACATTTTTGAGAATTCATCTTACTTGGATTCTCGTGCACGATAAAATATATCTTTTATTTGATTAAATCCAAGCGCGCGGTCTAACTGAATGCAGTTACTGGGTAAGCCGAAGTCTGCAACTTTTTTTGTAATACTTGTATCACAAGCTAGCTTTAGACTGCGACCACGCCTGGTGGAAAGCGCATGAAGCACGCACGCTCAGAAAAGGTCTAATCATTCTTGTTGTGAAACATTCTCCGAGGGAACTTAGTACGGTAAACGGTAAAAGTCTTTCCCAAGATATCGGGTACCTTTTGAAGGTCCCCGAACTACAAACCCCCCCCCCCTCCCCCACGCCCAGCCCGTTAACAAAAAAAGCTTATATGTATGCGGAAACTATTATTAAGTAACGAAAAATATTAAATCGATCGATAAGAAACAAGAGTCATTAAACCGGGACTTTCGTATGCCGTTTTTGATATAATTAGAGCAACAAGAAAAAATAATAATTTAAAGACGTCAAGGTCGAACTGATTCAGCTAATCTAAGATATTTCTTGGATAAAAAAATTCTTAACGATCTCACTGGGGCATACAGTAAAAATGATATAATACTAAATTAAAATACAGTTGCTTCAATATTCCTCGTTAATGTCAATGTAGCACAATTCGTCTATTAAAGCCAATGAGCCGTGCGTATGAAATAAAATTGACAAAACGCCGATTCACAGCCAAGTGTGTATCAAGCTGAACTCTGAAAAATTCAATACACGCCGCACGCCACTGAAATACGTGATGTTATCGTGAAAATTGTGCAGACATGGAGCGTGCACGTTGGAGCAGAATGTATGAAAATGTGTTTTTAACAGCTCTACAAATGACCTATAAACCGGCACAGGTAGTCCGAATATTGGCAACAGTTCCAATGTACGGTGCGCGTTGCATGGCAAAGAGGTTGCCAGATATGGCTAAATTATTTATCGTCACTAATTATGATTTTGTTTCTGTTTATTCGCCCAGAATCGAAAATAAAGTGATACGCACCTAAAACAACATGATAAGTTTGACTGTAATGATAATGTTCGAACTGTGTTTTTTAATCTACCAATAGTTCCGATAACATCAGCCTGAAAAGATCTTTGCTGTAAATTGCTTGCGTTTGTTGATCGTTTTTCGACAAAAAAAAATTAAGTTAATTGGGTATAGTTGAATTTAAAATAATCAAATATGTAGAAACAGTGAAGCCTGGCGGGGTTCACATATGGAACCAACATTAACCAAACTATGCCGTAATCCGGGGACTAATATGCTCGTTGACGTGTTCTAAAGGCAGGCAATTTTAGCAATCAGACATGCTGATAAAAGTACCACCTCGTCGTACTTCTTTGGGGTAGTCTAACGTCTGTGACTAATACATAGAAGAATTTTTAAATTGGATATAGTCGACTGTATACACTTTTTCCACTTCCCTGAAATAAAATTAAAATTAATAACTTACAATACTGAGAAATATAATTAATTACGTTACTGTTATTGTAACGAATCTTTTTACACCAATTAAAAATGGTATCCACTTGAAGCAATCTGTTTGTCATAGTGTGAGCATTGAAATGTGTGTGTGTGTGTGTGTGTGTGTGTGTGTGTGTGTGCGCGTGCGTGCGTGCGTGCGTGCGTGCGTGTGCGTGTGTGTGTGTGTGTGTGTGTGTGTGTGTGTATGTGTGTGTATGTGTGTGTGTGTGTGTGTGATCATTTAAGTTTCTATGAGTAACCGTTACGAAATACAATTATGATTTACAATAATGCGTTAGTTAGCACCGACATTATTAAATACGAAATTTAATTACGTCATTTACGTCGCCCGTTATTTTGTGGAGAAGCGAATAAATAACGTTCATAATTTAAATTAATGTTAGTTTACAATAAAGTGCCTATACGGCGGCGTGTAATTGTGTACACCTTCGGGTACTATTACATTAAGAACAATGTACATATAAAGAAGAATATACAAATGAACAGTGTACATTGTCACACGTATATTTACCAAGAAAATTTTTGCCTCGAAAGTGACCATCCTTAGACTCCTTTTCAAAGATTGGCTGTAAAAACCTTTTTCAAAATAACATTAGCCTAATTTAATAATAATATGACTATTACTTAATGTAGCAATAATTTTAGATAACGATTAGAGTGCAGCCAGTTCAATTCCTAATTACGTTGCTTTTGGCAGAGAAGCCGGAGCAGCAGTAAACCAGAGCAGTAGTAAGGCAGAGCAGCAGTAAGCCAGAGCAGCAGTAAGCCAGAGTAGCAGTAAGTCAGTAAGCTAAAGCAGCAGTAAACCGCACTATGCTAAGTTCGCACTGTATAATTGATCTTCTTACATTCAATTTTATGATATTCAGAACATTCGATGGGTTTCTATAGCCTTCTGCTATGCTGCGTGTAACACGCTACCAGGTTTGTTACTTGAACTGTCTTCTTGTCTTCGGCTTTATTCAAATCAAAAGGTTTTGTCCTAGTAGCCTAACGATCACGTGTTCCTATGAGTATACATAGGTACATAGTATGTACCATTAATATATACGTTTTATCTTGCATCGTTAGTGGTGTCCTATATAAGGTTACTGACACATTGTTAGAGGTCATTCCACCCATACCTATTAATTGTGCAAAATACGCTAATTGTATAATTTATTTACAAATATTATCCTTTTAGCTACATGCGTTGTCGCTTACAAATATCGTCTGAATACTAGATTTTGAATACGTGTATATATGTATATTTATATATCAAATTTTAAAAGTCCCTTTAACGCGATGTAATATTAATATACAGAAATAAAAAAAAAAACACTTACATTGACGCTATAATTCATGGGGTAAAAAATAGGGAGCCGGCTTATTCTATGTCAAATTTTTTTGTTGTGCGCCGTGCTTACAATGGGGTTTACGAACAGCATAAGTCCATAATTGGTAACTCCCAGCTTTCTGTAACACGCTTAGTAAATTGCATTTTTCGACAGTTATCGTCAATCTTAAATGCTACTCGAATTAGGGATTCCATCTGTCAGAGTTACTTTGTGTGCGTCCTGTTTCGGGTGACTGCAATAGGAGAATAAAAATATTAAACAAATTATAAATGTTGTAATAGTGCTTTGGACAATAACATCCGTTTGTTCAAGGAACAAATAAGCTTTACGAAAATACGACATCCATGTGTATAACTATGTAATGTATGAATAATAAATTAAACTTAGTATTAATTTATTAACAAAATAGAACAAGGTTTCATTAAGTACAGTGTTGTAGGGATATTCTATGTGACTCCAATTTCAAACTTTTCATTGTGGTTCGAAGCTTATGGTTAAAGTAAGAATAAGAAAGAAAGTTATTTTTAATGCTTGTACATCTGTTTAGACTTCCTCGACGACCGAGTTGTGGATAGCGCGACTGGAAATCGAAAGGTTCTGTTGAAAACATGAAAAACTGTAATGTAGTCCGAATCTATTAGGTACATACGTTTTTCAATTTATTCATTAAATTTACACATTACATGTGTACAGCATAAATGACCATAACCATTTAAATTGTTATGGTAACAATTTAAATATGCTTACTCGATTATATTGAAGGATACTTAAGTGTAAATGTGATGGATTCACAGCGACTGAAATAGGTAGGTGTGAAAATTGGAGTCTCACCTTCACCTTGGGCAGTGATTGTGTCATGTTAAAATTCACAGCAGCATCAAGGCTTTAGCGTAAATAGCTGTTCAGATGCCGTGTACGATTTGGAATAAGAATAGCATAAAATCACGACTGTATTTCCCCGTAGAGATAGGCAGAGGAGTGCAGTAGACTGTCACGTTTCACCAATTATTAGTAAATTCACGCCTGTTTGCCCCGAAGTGGTAGGCAGAGGAATGTAGAACACTGCCACGCTTCACCAGTCAAGTTTAAGTCCCACGATGGAATAGGTGGTGAGCCTACTGCCATATACCGGGCACCAATTATTACACTTCCTATAATGTAATTTGACGTTAAATTATGATAACAATCGGAACGTACTTCGTTCTACTGCGTTTCCGGAGTTCCAGTGCATTCAATATAACTCAGTTCAAAAGGCGATTCTTATGAGTACCATAGACATCGTCGAGCTACCATTTTGTGTAGACCCTCGGGTCTGCAGAGTATGCCGTCTCGGTATTGTGTTGCTCGCATTATCTCCACGCAGACAGCAGCCAGCAGGGAGTAGCCTCACAATGCCGCTTTCATACGAACCAGTCGGGGGTACCTAAATCTTATCGCGCGCTTGGTGGAAGACTTCTAACTATGTACGCCTTTATGTAACATGTGCTAATTAGTGTACATAGTATGCTGTTAAGATACATGTATAGGACGCTCAATTATCCGTCTCGAGATATAAAGAACGATTATTATATATCTGAAAATGAATGACGATGAATTAAAACAGTGTTCTGTCCGAGGGCTGACTTCTAATAAGAAAACATACTAATGTAATGTTTTTTGTTCATTTTATAGCTACTCGTAACCAAGATTTCAGACCTATTCTAACAGTAGTGTATTATATGTTGGTAATTGCACAATAATTCATACAACAATTGTCCATAAATAAAACATACTACGTCTTTGGATGATAAAGAAAAAAAAAAGCCATTCTTTTAGCGAACAATTACCATATATTTCTTATTTAAGTATCCTGGGCAGTTATGAGCATGATTTATACGCGGTATTGTGTTGCGTTGCGCCATTCATCTCTGGACGTAAGCAGCTCCGACAATGCTTTATTCATACCGGCCTCAGAATCTATATTGTACATTTTACTTGCTAAATTTTAGTTTATGCTCAATTTAGTTCATTGAGATTTATTACACAATTCGATCCTACGTTACCAATATTATCGAAAATGGACTAAGTTCCGCTTTTGAATTTATAGAAGGTAGGCTTTCAATAAGTAGGTACATATGTACATATTTTAAGGTTTGTTTAGTTTACAAATAAAAACGTAACTGCCTCGTTGGTCGTATTGGTTGCAAGCGCTGCCGCCGATCGGGAGGTCTTTGGTTCGAATCCCAAGTTGGATACTACCGGATTTTTCTAATTTACATTTCTAGTAGTGGCTCCGAGCCTGGAAATGTTCCCGATGTATGGCAATAGTTTCACAACCTATTCTATAGTGGGACATAAACATAACTGATGAATCGTCGGAGTGTAATACATACATTCTTCTGCCGACCTTTTTGGAGATTACAGGCGTGATGTTACGTTAATATTACGTGTAGTTTACATCTTCTGTCCGTATACTTGTAAAACTGACTTTGTGATTTTGTGTCGGCACACTAAAATCCAACTTGTCCAACCTACATAACAGTATTTTAATGGCGACTGTTAAGAAAGGCCTTTGCCAAGAGGTAGACTTCTAACAGCTAATGGTGAGATCAAATAAAAAGACTTTACGACACGGAACATTACAAATATTCACTAAATACTGTACACAAATTACACAGGTATAAAATGGTTTTTACAATAAAAATATTATCCCTACACTTGAAATGAAAACACGCCAACAGATAATAATTAAAACAGGAGATATCAAGCTGTGATTTTAACGTAGGCATTATCCAAATTCGATAAGGGTGCCCGGGGCAATAAAATCTCTGTGTAGTTTTTTGTTAAAGGGATTATAATGCACAGCGCAGGCTCGTGACCCCCCGCCACTCTCGCCGCTCTCGCCTCTCACACCTCTCGTTGCTCTCGGCTCTCTCGCCGGCGGCTACGCTTATGCTAAGTGATTGAATTTTCATATCACGTTGGTATGGTATTGATGAGAGCGGATTCGTTTTTAATTTAAAAAACCATTTTTAATACTTTACAATTGATGATTTTATACGGCACCGTGCAACTGGCGAGGCAATCTACATTAAATGTTAAACATTTTAACATAACATCGATTTTTTCAAGTTTGTATTTTATTAATTTGTAATTATATTTGCTATTGTACAACAATGCGCGTCGAGTCGAGTTACATTCGTGTCATACGAATATATACATAATATTTCGTAGTACGCAATTGAATGAATTAAAAACCTATGATCGAAATTCAAATTTAGATTTCGGCAAGCACAAATTAAAAACTTATCGTTAGGTCGCCAACTACTGCACAGCCATATTATGTTACGCATCTGGATTGGATCATGGTTTGGTGACAATTCATTTGTTTATTCGCTCGAAACTGGTTGCGAGTTCCGCCCGGCAACAAGGGCTCATCACCACCACACTTCTCCAGGAAAAGATTTATAATATGAATCTTCAGTCTTGCAACAATCGTAAAAATATAGTTGCGTCCTCCTTAATTTCATTTACGGTATGCCACAGTGACTAGGCTATAAAATTCTGCAGGTATGAAAAAATAATATTCTTATAACGTCGATAAGAATTATTATGATGTCTAAAAATTTTGTTCAATAATAAAATACTTTGTAATAACGTCTGTTGTATACCTACGATTAACCCAGTTGGAGCTAGTTCAGAAAACTTGGCAAATTTTCCAATATGAGCTCACCTTCCTGGCACCGTTCCGCTATAAAAACTGCAGTCTACTCTAAGCTAAGCAAATGGGGCAAAACGTAAAGTTTTCAATACATTTTACGTATTTTACTATTTACGCGCGGATAACATATTGTTTTAGAAAATAATCCAAGAACTAAGTAGCACTAGTTCGGACTACACCACAAGTTACAGCAAATGAATAATATTCTTTCGTAGTACACAATGACGTAGTGGTAAGAATATAGACATTCTCCGACCCTGTGTCGGAATACAGGGTATCCTAAGAGGCGACTAAACCCGGCGCTGGCAGTAGCAGCATGGCGCGGTCTACTTAGGCACAGGTAAATGCCCTGGCCGCCAATCGTCGGCAGCGTAAGTAACGCGAGAAACTGTCCTTTGCGATCCTTGGGGATGGGGACACCCTACACCGCGTTATTACGGCACTGGGGAAGGGATTTCGGGCCTCGAGAACTTCCTCTTTACCCAAGCATTGCAATCCTTAAACCGCATGCCCAGCTGGGGGTTGTAGGCATAATCTTTCAGTGAGATCTGGGGACAGCAGTAAAGTTGAATAGGCTGATGATGTAGACAGTGAAAAACATTAAGAACTACGACTGAATAGAGTAGTTCTACAGGTGTCTAACTCAGCAGTGAGCGCGTCCACGGTATGATGTTAGATTGGTGCAATTAGCATAGGTATTTCTGTACGCGTTATAGATAATTAATAAGTTGTCGTAAAATAAGCAAACAGAACAATAAATCTTTTTGTTAAATTCCACGCGGACGAATTCGCAAATAAAATCGCGGTTTAACGAATAAATGTAAAATCCAGGCATAATCGAAGCCACGGGTTTACTGAATTCACAAGAAAATACGAATATTATTTTCAGATGTTTTTATATCAAAAATATAAATATTTCGATGAAAATACTATTGGAATACGTATCAATTTGAAAGTTATAACATTCTTTATTTCAAACTGAACATGTGAAGTGTAAAGAAGAGTATATTATATTGATACAATAGACAATCTTATCACAACATAGTGACCTTTTCCATACAAACTATACGTTTAAAGCAAAAGCATAAAACAAAAAAAAATTAAAAGAAAGTAGAGTGTAAAGGTGTGCTTATATTGTTAAGTATTATTAACTATTTCAACCAAATATAACCTACTCAGTTACAACTGCTTTACAATTGGTTAGGTTAGGTTGAAATGTACCTACTGAATGTATGAAAACAGACAACTGTGTAGGCGGCGCCTTTGTACCATTTCCATATTTTATTGTGCAATGAGTATTCTTGATGTGCAGAACTCTTTATAGACGAGAAATTCCTGGTTGGAAAACTCGTCGTCGAAAAAATTTATTAACTTATTGCTAATATTGATTCAAATCTAAATTTGCGCTGTCATGTTCAATTGTGTAGTGCAAACTGGTCACAGCTGTCCGCACACACCTGTGTAACATTTTAGAAGTCACATAACAACCCTGACAGCTAAGATACAACAAGTTTCATTGTTCAACTATCAACAATACATTTACTATGGAAGTTGTGTTCGTTTTAAGTTGCGAAATGAAGTCGCACATTCAGTACGAGTCACTAAAACATGTCATTTGTTTATTGTTTATTAACTTACTTATTTCTTTATTTTTTCGCTCGTTCCTTCGCGTGTTTATTTGTGAATGAATAAGCCGAATATTTTTAATGTGACGAGTGTATTATGTAAACAAATTAAATGTATGTATGTCAAAAAAAAAAACAATTTTATACATCACAATGCGATATTAATGTTGTCATGTATTTACAATTAATGTATATAATTAGACAGAATTTAAAATTTGAAATGTATTGTACATGACATGTATGTAAATGTAAATAAATGTACATGACAATCTAGACATTCATAATTATCATCGGCTTGTACTATGTTGAAATTTAATTGTTATAAAAAGACACTAATTTGTCATCGCGCTGGCTACAAACTTCGGGAAGAAACTTGTAAAGTACGAGCAAAAGAAACATTCGAAAAAATTGTCATGGCTATAGTAGACATACGAATTCTACATAGAATTTCTACCTCCGTGATGTCATAGCGGTTCTATACATAGTAGGAAAAGAATTAATTGCAGGTCGGTGCTATTCTGAATGGCTGTGGTCATTGAACATAAAAGGAAAGAAAGTTTGAATTTTTTCTTTTATCAACTTTACAATAATATCCTTTTTAGGTACTTGGCACATCTAAAAATGTAATACCAATGCTTAAGGCCACTTGAAGTAAAGTAAATATACTCTCGAATACAATTTTAGTACTCTCTTGACCAGCCCTTTCCAGCCTAATTATGACTTTAAAAAAATAGCTCGTAATGACCTCAATGTCATTCAGGAAATCATTAGTCAAATGTAGTTATCTAAAGAAATGTAGCAAAAAGCTTAATGTGCTCAAGTATGCAATTTGTTTCGTAATGTAGCTAAGTTCAGCCGACCATTAGCAGCAAATCGCTTTTAAATGTTAATTTGAGACCTTTTTATAATGTCACTGGCTATTTTAGTTAGCTCAAACTCGGCTAGTTCGGACAACTAGTGAGATTGTTTTTATAATTCTTTTATTCATCCTTACGTATCAGGATGTATTAAGCTCAAATAAGCATAATAGTAGTATATTGAAAAAACATATACCACTCACTTACTAATGAAATATTGTGCCAAATTATAGGACATTTTAAGTATTGAATTACATTGAAACAACGTCGGTAATTGTCGATTAAATCGACAACTATTATTAATAAATGTTCCTTGGGTTGATGTTAAAAAGAACGGTCAAGTATAAAATTAAAATATAAAAGTAAAAACTTCGTAGCGAAATTATTCAAAAAACCTTAAAACTCGCGGCGGAGCAGTATTGATTAGTTTTTTAATAAAAACGGCCGGATAAAATCGGCTTCAGGTGGATCAAGTATGAAAGCGGAGAGCCATAATTGTCCGCTCTACGGGACTCCACAATCAGATCCTTTGTCGTTCCACATCACAATTGCATTTCTTTTAAGAGTTATTTTACTAATCTCACGTAAAAGGTATTGGTCTACTGCTGGATGACTTTAAGTAATTCACATATGATATTATACTTATATGGTAATTTTTGATGGCTATTGGGCAACGACAGTAATCATAACAATTGGGTGATCAAACATATCATAACCACGCACTTAACCCAGGGAGATTGGGCAGGGGTACCGCCCCCCCGTTCATTACAAGGCAATATTGGTCAAACACCCAGTGGTAGACGCAGGCTCCTCGCCAACATCGCTACAGTTTAACGAAGGCCCGTGGCGTGTCCGGCGCAGCACACGGTGGCGACGCTGGGCGCCCCCCCGCGCCCGGAGCGCGACGCCGCGCTGGCCGGCGTGCACTTCGGCTCGCTGCCCGAGAGTTTCTACCGCGAGTTCACGGTGTACGGCAAGGTACGGCCGGACGACGGTACTTTATCATAAAAAA
>DWFO01005386.1:0-10576 GCA_018246595.1 Mimoniades nurscia nurscia
CGCTTGTTTACCATATCGAAACATTTTCCGAAACAGTGGTAGTATCATTTTGACGTACAAAAAGTGTTCCAATGAACCAATTTAGAACAAATGCAATGTCAATGCAGAAGTAGAATCTTAGGTGTGTATGCATGGAGTTACTTCACACTCGGCGCTCTCTGGACACTGATGACGGCGCCTGATGTAATGATATACATTCAAGAGTTATATTAAATAACGTAAAATATGATCCTTAGACTGAATGGACGTCATAATTACTTTGATAGAGATTATTCTGGGTCGGGCACTATGGGATATTCTACTTAATTTAGATTTTCTAGTAGTGGCTCGGAGTCTGGGTATGCGCCCGGTATATGGCAATAGGCTCACCACCTATTCCATTGTGGGATGTAAACGTAACCGGTCAAACATGGGAGTGTCCTACACTTCTCTGTTCACCTCTTCAGGGATCACAGGCGTAATGTTACGGTCTTTTAAATATAACAGTTCCGAACATGATTGATTTATTTATACCAACAGTTTTTCATCTTACAATGTTGGACGTCTTCTCCGATTGAACAATGTTAGAGGCATTGTGCGCCGCGCTGACCGAGTGTGGTCATATCGTAACAATAAATAACGGAATGTAAACATTATTTACAGAAATATCATTCATGAAATGATAAAAGCCGTAACTGTTGATGATGAGTTTTCTTCTACCCTTTTGCCAAATGGAGCTGATAATGATAAAACGTACTCCACTCACGATCACCAGGTCAGTACATCCTGGACTTCCAGACTCAGTAACAAAATACCTGTGCACATCCCATTAATATTAAGAAAATATAGACCGTATGTGGGTGCATCATGATGAAAAATAGAATGTTCGAAAATACCCAATGCATAGACGGTACACGTGTCACGCTTTTGTACTTTGATGACAAAATTTAGCAGCATATTGTTGCCTCAGGTGACAAACGGAGTAGTTAACGTCGAGCTATCTTTATAAGACGGTTAAGCCTGACAGGCTAGAATGCGAGTTTAGAAGTATAAATTACGTTTTTTTTATATTTACTCGAAAAACATGTCGACAGGCTTGATGGTAGTGGTCACCGACGTGTACGAATGTTTCGACATTCAAAGAGCGGCCAAGGCTTTAAAGGAATGCTTTCCTTGCGCTTTTCATTAGTCTCAGACGGAAGCTCATTCCACATTTTACATGCGCGCGGCAAGAATAAGGTTCGTGGAGGACCATAAGGAGTCCTGCTCATGTAAGTGAAGAATCATTCTTCGGCGAGTGGTTCGTCGAGGAAGAGTGACATGTGCACCGCGTCGAGAAGACCTTCGGAGTACCGACCAGTCACCAATGTCGTAATACTAATGTTAACCAATGGAAGCAGTTACTTGTAATTATTATCTACTGTTCATTTTTCAGGTAACAATGGAGGCCACGGCTGAAACTGAACCGACCCACGATCTCCCGACGATGCCACCAGACACATTCAGACATTTCAAGCCACATAATGTATTATAAGCTAAATTGCAAAATGATATTTAGATATTTATCGCCAATTGTAATAAATGCGATTTTTTAAGGCAACGTTGGTTTTATGTGAGGTGAATTGTATATACAACTAAATAAAAAACCTACAACCGAATACAAACGATTATGGCAAGTTTACTCAGTATATATGTTATGTGAAACATGTACCTAATGTATTATTTATTACAAATGGCAAAAAATATATTACATTCATTTTATTAATAATTGAAATAATTTGATAAAATTTATTAATTATCGATATTGAAAAAAAATCGATGTATGTCCATTCGATTCAGAGCGGAAATTGATTCAGTTGTCAATTCATTGAATCAATTCAATATCAATGGATATTGAATTGATTCAATACCAATGGGTATGCAATTCCAGCAACCATTTTAAATTAAGTCACAGATAAAAACGTGTAATGTCAGGGTAACGATAAAAAAGAAATCAAAATCTCAAGTGCATTACTAACAAAGCATTTATTTTCAAAATGGTGAAACAATTATGAAAATCTACAAAATTACAATAGCGATTTTAAGAAGAAAAAGTGTCTAAAAGCGAAAAAATTGCATTGGATTTTTGCCAGAAAGTTGTCGTCGAGTGGTGACAAAAATTAAAAAATAAATATGTCACTTGATGTAACGTGTGAAAGTCGATTTGTAATCTGCGACAATAGATGGAACCTTTTTTTATAGAATCCTAAACTGACAGCTGTTTTGCTATCTACACCAGTAAATGGAGTTTGACACATATTTATCAATTTTGTCACACGCACTTTCGATACCGATTACTTAATCTGTATTCGAAGAGTAATCAAACTTCTGTTCACTTTCAGAGTTTTCTGTATTCTCCGAATTCGCTGAATCGGCCTTATTAATCTTACTGTTTTCAGAAGAGTAGTTATCCGTCGAAGTACCCTTTATACTCACGGTGCCATCACCAGAATTGGCTTCTTCTGATATGTTCGAATTTGATGACTTAGTGATTTTACTACCATCAGCTTGATCTAAACTGTCCTTTTCACTTTTGTTGGATACACTTTTCTTGTCAATCACCGAGCCTTTGAAGCTTGTATCTTTCTTGTGACCACTGCCATTATTGTTGCTACCACAGCTATTATTTTTACTGCACTTATTATCATTGCTGTTGCCAGTATTAACACCATTGTCAACATTGTTGTTACCGCCATTGTTGTTGTTACCGCCATTGTTGTTGTTACCGCCATTGTTATTGTTACCGCCCTTGTTCTCCTTGTCGCTCTTACTGGTATCGCCATTATTATTGTTATTGTTCTCCCCACCATTATTATTACCGTTGTTATTGTTGTTGTTACCGCCATTGTTTTTGTTACCGCCCTTGTTCTCCTTGTCGCTCTTACTGGTATCGCCACTATTATTGTTATTATTGTCACCGCCATTATTATTACCCTTGTTATTGTTGTTGTTACCACCATTGTTATCATCACCGCTGTTGTTATTTCCTCCCTTGTTGTTGTTATCGTTGGTACTGTTGTCACCATTGTTCTTATTGTTATTTCCACCGTTATTACCATTGTTGTCATCAGCGTCGTCGTCCTTAAACGGTGTGATGGCTCCATTAAACGTTTCATAGTTGCAGATTTCGATATCCTTTTCTATATCAGCCCTGTACACTGAGAAATCTGCAAAATATAACAATTAAGAGTTAAGGGGTGTGATGTTTGATGGATTTAAGTTGGCAAAAGGCAAACACATCGGCAGATAGATTACAGCAGAGGTCATTTCAACCCTTCAATGTTTCGAAATAATTGTCTACAATATATACCTTTATCCTATTTCACATCGGCTACAGTGTCGTTTGTACTGCTGAGAATACACTTAGAACACCAAATCGTTGTACCTAACATCGAGTATCTTACCAATTTACGACTGCCTACAATTAAATCAGATGAAAAACAATGTTAATATATGAAGTTGGTTAGATTTTTATTTCTTATATAATAATTCTAGTTTGGATTAACTGTATATATTGAGACAATATGCAATTGCCATTAGATTTCTAATTAACCAGTGTCTATACTACGATGCCAAGACAGGCTAATATATTATACACGATCACAGACAAAAACAGTTTCCCGCGATTATTGCGAAGGGTTTGCCTTTGTAGAAATCGAATCGCCAAAGTCGAGCGGCCGCAAGTGCAAATGCTCAACGAGGAGTACCATGTTCGATGCCCGGTACGGTTACTTTACATTGATCTAATGTAGTATTTCTACTAGTAGTATGGATTTGAAATTTGTACCAGGTAAATGGCCAAAGCCCACCCACTATTCCATGGTGGAATGTAAAGTTTAAAAGGTCAATCGTGCAACTTGACTGCACTCCTCTGGCTACCCCTTTGGGGAATGTAGGCGTGAATGTAACAAAAAAAATCCACGAAATCTGACTTAGCATTTAAGAGTTACTCAGCATTGAATTAAGGAGCATTGGGTGTCTGAGTACATAAGTGATATGTTCATATTTACCGCCATAGCCGGCACTTTTGAATCCGTGATGGAAGAATTCGATGTATCCTGAAATGATGAAGAAAGCATGTTTAGAAATTGTGTAATGATGAGAAATGATGAAGTTGATGGTTTTAATAGTTTGTTTCCTTCTGTTATTGTATTATTCTCAGTGTGTGCGCGATATTGTATCGAAATGATCCGCTGTGTAAAGCTATTAATACGTTTGCAATGCAGTAATTTTAGTATGTGCTCATAATTATATTATAGAATTCCAGACCGTCCGTAGGAAATTCATTGGCTTCGTTTTACTTACCAGCCACGTAGTCGGCTCCGACTGAAAACAAATAAAATTAATCAGTCGTATTTTTAAAGTAACAATTTTTTTTACAGGTAATTACGCAGTGAGTAATTACGTTGTACTTTCCGTTCTTGAATTAATATCTAGCTGAATAGGCGACGCCTAATAAATAAAAGAAAACAATGCCTAATCTTTTGTAATAATTGTGTTAAAATTTTATGTTACAACTCATTAAATTCGATCATAAAATTTAACAGTGATCATCGGGTATTTGATTTTTGGATTAATTACGACTTTTCAAATTATTTCGGTGACACATTCTGTTATTTATTACTCGAAATGTTGAAACAAGGAAGTTGAAATGAGGTCGTAAGCATTGATCGTTTGATCGTTGTATGAAACTACGTTTGAGGCTAAGTTAAAATAGTTTAACGTTTAAAATCATATAAAATATTCCGGCAGTTGGATTTACCGTATTACATTACTCTTTAATGGCTACACAGCAACAGAGGATGTTACGCGACAGAAAATTTTCATGTTGTAAGAAATTATTCTGCAATTAATGCTTTTGATTCTGTTAACGTCCACGTCGAATAACTTACCTCCGTAAGAATAACAGTTTGCAACAGCAGCACCAATAGTGGCAACTGAAAAAAAAATTATTTGATATACAACTGCATAATTGCACAAGTATAGAAAAAGAATTAGGAATGACCGATGCCGTCTCCCCACTAATACCGCCATTAACGCAGTAACTCGTGAATTCGAATATTTTAAAAAATACAGACGAATTGAGTACCTCCTCCTTTTTGGAAGTCGGTTAAAAAATATACCATTATCACCTGTCACAGGTACTCTTTTTCGCCAGAACGTTAATTCATTAAAAACTCACTGTGTCTGTTGGTCGTTAAGAAGTCGATTCGCTCCCATTTACTTTCGTCTCCTGAAAATGAAAAACAATGATAATAATAATGTCCGGACCGTATTCGGCCACATCGACTGGGGACCAATTAACGATCATGAATGAAAAACAAAAGTTTAGCTTTCACATTCGCCGCCAGTTTCGCTTATTACTTATAGTAGGTAAAGGCAATTTCAACTTTTAATATGAATGGTCACTGCCGGGTTGTTAATATTTACATTAATCTCATACAAAAAAAATGGTCTTGAAATAGTTAGTTTAAGTATAACTCGTTAAAAGAATGTCTCCAAGCACGAAATCATAAATACCCCAGTGTTGGATTTTAGAGTCTAAAATGGATCGCTTCGTATGTCGTGAACGCCGTAGGTCGTAATAATGCCCCTGATGGCGTGTACACGATATAATATGATTGTTGCTATACTTACTTTCTACCAAGGAGCACAGCGACAGCATAGACCGCACGACCACTTTGTGTCCGCCTAAAACGAGAAATAATTATCAAAATGTATTCCCTGGGGTTCCTTTTATTATAAACGAAACACAAATACAAATAGACCCGAAATACTACTCCTAATTTATCAATTTCATGTGGAAAACTCAGAAATCTAATTGACCCTTACCTGTCTATGAGAAAGCTATAAGTTGTTAACTAAAGAAAAGTCGGTTAAAATTTTAAAATGTATGTCATGCATCCACCCTGTGGACTTTTCGCAATTTAAAATTTTTAAAAGATCTTAAAGCATACTTATTCGGATTAGAGCTATGAAGAAAATTAAGAATTTGAGCTACCAATCAATTTTATAATTCTCTAGATAAAGAAGTAATCCAATGACGATCCAATCGCTATAGCTTTGAGGACACAGTCAATGCGTCGTCAGTGAGTTGCTGTATTATATTCATATCAGAAATTCATCGTGAGGAGGGATTTCTTATCGCGCATGCACGGGAAATAAATATAATAGGGCATATTAACGTTTTCGTAATACGCATTGCTTTTGTACCTAAGAGACTCCTACCTTTCAGTTCCGTGACGCTGCATCCGAACTTCTCCTTCACCATCACTTCGATCTGACTTCTGTAATTCAACACGCCATAGAAATCGATCATTTCCTTGAAGGACGTGTATTTGCCGTTGTAGAGCCTCCAGCCGTGCCGCTTGCCGTAAACTTGGCTGCAGATGGATGGCGTAGGGCAGATCTTGTGCGCTGGAGGAAACAACAACGTTAGCTGGCAGGAACAGGTTGCATCAAAAAGGTTTTAGAGAACGTAATGGTTATGGAGAATCAACTTTTCCGCTATACCATAATTTGTAGCGTTAAACATCGATTCTTGGACAATGTTTGATCGTTGATATAAATAACGTGATACGTTTTAACTTTGTTATAAATAATAATAAATTTGATGTACTTACTGATCCACCTATCGAAGTATTTTCCGTTCTTCCACGGATTGCCCAGGACACAGTTTACGATTTTGAAAATGGCCAATACGACTGGAAAAGAGATCATAAATTTGTTACATTTTCGAATGCATAAAATCATTTATATGGAGATGAAAAAGTGTAGAAAACTATATAGATAACTAGAAGGAAAGAATATCAATAGCATGAGTATATTAAAAACTGTAACACTAGAATTGCAGTGATGGAAATTTCATGAAATAGTAACAAATATTTTATGTCTTTACTAGCGCCATCTAGTTTGCATTCAAGACAACACGCGTCGCATTTGTGCCGCCAGAGAACGCCACAAGATGAAAGTAGATAAGGACTAAAATAGATAAGGACTACGGTTAATCGAATATACGTAAAGAATTTGCAACAGTTAGATATTGTATTGAGAAACGTTATATTCTAGCTATCTGAAGCCGCTGGTTAAGCAACCTTAGCTTAACCTTACAATTAGCGTATAGCTGTTTTTACTAGTATGTTTGTACTTGATTTATTTTTACTATACTTAATAAATACTCGAACATAAGACTTCTCTAGTACCTATAAGAACTACCTTAGAAAAAAGTCATCACATATCTACAATTGTAATAATAAACAGCCCCGAGGTAAACATACGAATAAATCGGTAAAGCGATCTGTGTAACATCCATTTCCAGTTGTATCTGAGTGTAAATAGAATGAGTTGTACTCAGGTGAAATCCATTTTCGATACATTTTCCATTGTCAGTATCATATATCTGTATCTTCTTGCACGTAGGAGGAAACTTTATTTCGACAATTTTTTTTTGTGAATGTTCATATTCATGTAGTTTTTTGCCTTTAATATCATTTTGACTTCGTTTAACTGTATTACTTATTGATTGAAAACAATATTTTCTTCTTTTTTCCATTATTAACTAAAAAACACTCAAGCTATTGGTATACTTTTCGTCCGTTTTTTGCTTTTATTAAACACCAGAGCGCGCCACTTTCGACAAATGTGCTGCCCTCTTCAGTTAGTGTCTAGCCCCTACATATAACAATTTAGCATTTCTATATAATATACATACATGTAAAGCTTTTAGAAAATATGAAATTACTTACGGTTTACGTAGATGTCTCCAACTGTAAAATAAGATGGAAATATTTAATATTTCTTTGTGCTCCTTTCACGAAACATCAATTACAATTTTGACATTAAATAATGCCCATTGCCCGAATAGATTAATAAAGGTCTATTCTAATAGATGATCTAATTTTACTTGATAATTATGTAATTACGGGTACAATAATGTGTTGGAATTAACTTATTTATGCTTTAAAATAAAACTACGTTATTTTATAATAACATAAATTATAGACTGGACTTCTGTTGCTATTCTGCGTGCAATTATAATAATATAAAAATACTTACGACCGCTGATGAACACGTTCAGGAATAGAGAAAATGCCTTGAGTACTGAAAAGATAAAATTTTGCGTTAGTTGTTTGCTTTGTAAATTTTATTTTTATGTAAATTTCTGATTGGGGTAATTTAATATAATATTACTATTAAATAATACTTTACACAAAACCATAAGAAATATCAATTATTTGTTGTGATAATTCACACACGGCCGTTTAAACTCGACTATGTTCAATATATTATTATCAATAATAGACTCTATAGAACAAATCCAGTGCACCGTAAGACGATTGTATGTACCGCGTGACTGACAAAAAATAACAGCCAATAGGACGTTTAGGCTGTTCTTGTGACAGTGAAGTCACATACAACGATTCTGACCATAATTAGATAATACTTACTGTCAATCACCCCTTCAATCGCTGCCTCTAAGGTCTTTGCGGCAGCTGAAAAAAAAGTATACTTTCTTGGGTCCCTCAATGACGTCTCATGGCAAGCATACTCGTAATATATAATAAGATTAAAAAGAATCGACTACTATTGATTAGAATCGTAATTTTCACACCAAAATTGACGATTATATTTACTATACTGCATATACATATAGTAAATAATGATTAACCTTTACATATTCTGTTCTTGTTTATGTTTGATATTTAAACTTAAAATAAGGCTTTTGAAGAGAAGAAGACGAAGAAGAAGCCGACAACTTTATACTTACTTTTGATCGCATATGAATTGAATATGTCGACGGTAACTGTCAGTGGGCGTAGACCTAAAAAAAAATAGTTATTACAATGGTAATTTACAATCACGCCTGTAAACGCCGCAGAGCTAGGCAGAGGACTACATTTCCACATTCAACAGTTAAGTTTATGTTCCACTATGGAATAGATTGCCTATTGTCATACACCGAGCATATATCCAGACTCCCAGCCACTATTAGAGAATCTAAGTTAGAAAAATCAAAAAGTGTTCGACCCGGGTTTTGTACCCGGGACCTCTTGATCGACAGATGCGCTCGCAACCAACGTGACCAACGAGGCAGTCTGCAACCAACACGACCAACAAGGCAAAATTTACAACATTGATTTTAACAATAATAACTGCTAATAAAAAAATCTGCTAATAATAAGTCACTTAAAATTAAAGGACATTGTAAATTTTTAAGTAACTTTTTTATATCATCTCTGGATGTATGCAATGGATAGGTACTTATTAGCAAAGTTAATGCTTGTTTCCCAAATTGTTAAACTGACACAAACCATTATATTTACTTATTTTTTTCCAAGAAACTTAAAAATTTACACCAATAATTTTACCTTTGCGGTATTTTAATATATTCACACAATGCACTACAGGTATATTTATGTTAGCTGAACGGAATTGATATAGGCTGAGAACGATGAGGACAGTTATAAATCTATTCTATATCATCGTCACCAGCCTGTTCCCGGCCACGGCTGGATACAGGCCTCTCCGACATCACGCCACCAACGCACTCGTATTCGTATCCAACCGCTGGGACACCTAGCGAGGGCGTCTTACGCTACGTGTGCCAAGGCGTGCTCTGTACTCCAGGACACGTTTACTCCAGCGATTATCGGTCCTGCGACAGTTGTGACCAGCCGACTGCCACTACATAGCAATACTTATTTTCAAGAAAACATTTATTATATTTTCACTTACTTCTGAGGCCCTTCGAGAGAAATCCTGTGAAAAAAATTACATATTAGTATTTTTTATGACTTAGGTACATTTAAATATCAATGTTAGGAACGACCTGGTCCATGAAACGACGTCATTCGTAATTATTTATTATTTATTTATTATTACACATTTTCATATTATTCACATACAGAGTATCGTTAAGTAATTAATACGATAAACAATAAAACATTCCATCCACTTCCAAAAAACATATCAACCATCAAACAGGTATCTTAGATTAACAATTTTTGTATCTTGTCGGGAGATTTAATTATGGCAACATTCGACAAAGAATGTTGCCACTCCATCGAGTCCAACCCATTTTGCGCCAAGCATCAAGGCGGAGTGAGCCCCAGTCTATATTTACTGCAGAGACTCAAACATAAAGTTACTTTTATAATTTTCCTCCCTTCTCTTTTAGCAATTCCCTATTTTAGTATTCATCTAATTAATTACAACCCCCGTCCCCACCCAATGCGTACCTCTATCAAGGCCTCTTTTCACAATTTACACAGCATAATATTAACGCTCATTTAAAATAAACGTATTTTAAAAAAATGTAATACTTATTGCTTTTTAAAAAATGTAATGTTTATTTTTTTTCCAATATTTACCGAGTACGTTCCAGCATTTTCCACTCGACTGTAAAATAAAATATTAATGTTATTTTATTGAAGAATTCTTGAAAAATAACAAACAGTTAATTTATTAATTGGGTATAACTCTAGAACATTCCCACGTTTCACCAGTTACTTTTAAGTCCCACGATGGAATAGGTGGTTAGCCTATTGCCATATACCGG
>DWFO01005387.1:0-10575 GCA_018246595.1 Mimoniades nurscia nurscia
ACAGAGCGCATAAACAACTATCCCTGTAGGCAGGTAATCGTCATCAGTAGTATAATTACTCGCGTTAGTCTGACATATAGCTAATTACTCTGCCGAAGCAATTAATCGGTGTGCAATAAGATCAATTGCACAATAGTTCAGAGATCTGTATAATATGTAGGAACCTCAATCGAGAACTTATTTCCAAACATTATGAAGTAATACACAGGTAACCATAATTTGTGTCCATGTTCGTTTAATCACAATTCTGACATGCATCTATGGTGTTGTGTATAATGTTAAAGGATGATTACAAAATAAAACTGAAAGGTTAACTACGAGTATAAGCGGTGAAAGTGACTGAACTATGACCAAACGTAGCAACCTAACAATGCCATGATTAACGATTTGGTAATCAATTTTTTTTATTAGTTCCAGAATATCTCTTTCCATACTTTCGCATTTCCTCTCCATAGAAATCCCACCATTAAATTACAATTAACTTCATGTATCCCCACCACTGTTTCAACCTTCCAAAACTTTTATAGAAGTACGTACTCATCATACAGAATATATCATCAGCCATAGATCATAGAATGAGATCACGCGCCGTTAAGGGGAATCTTATGTACGGCAATAAATTTATACAGGCCGATTATATTAAATAAGAACAGGAGCTACAACCTTTAATGTCATCTAATAATTTTCTCTCTCCTGTAGAATTTTAAACATGTTGCTCTACCACCATTAAAACGGTTAACATGAAAAAGTTCACTGAAACGTCAGTCAATCACGATTTACACAAGTACCGCTCGGCTCGGACGCCTTGACACGGACGTGAACGAGGATGGACGGGGGGTAAGCTTTATAGCTTTGGGGGATGTAAAAAATTTTTATAATTCGCGCATCTCAAGATCTAAAAGTGTGCGAGTGAATTTAAATTATGCTTTTGGCATCTAATATTAAAAATTTTATTTACTACATTTATACTAATACTAACGATACTATTTTGATCTATGATTGCATTTTGGCGAACTCGTCCATTTAGGAGATATTAAGAAAAAATCAGGAATAATTAAAGATACAAACGACGGTCAACAATTAACAGGTAACACAGGTAAACCCGAGCAATTGCATCGTTCATTTGTTATCGTAGCGATATAATGTAAAAAAAATCATTTTCTACTAATTATATCATTGCAATAAATGTTCAAGAAATATTCCGTGACAAAGCAGCGTAATTTTTGGTACGCTATATTTACCTCCCTGTCAGTGCAGCCCTTGTCTCGGCTGACACTAAGCGCACGGAATGGACAGTCGACAGCGACTTGATGAGGGTGGGATTTGGAAGCATTATGCATACGAAAGGGTTAGGGAAATTTTAACGGAATTTATGCGAATAACAACTTAGGTCGTCGTCATGAACGGCGACGGCTAATTTTTTTTGTATGGGATTCTTATATTTCTTCACCATCGTTCTTTTCACAGAAGTAGGTCTATGACAGTGTCAGATTTTGAGAGTAAGTAATAAAATGTTTTCTCTTTTATTCGCTTGCTTGCCCTTACAATCTCACGGTACACACTATTTTAGAAGTGAATCCGTCCTTTACAAATATGTCGCGGATTTCAGAATATGTCACTAACGACACAAAATGTTCCACACGACCCAAACCTACATCTTTAATGATCTGTGAAACATTCTTCAGCGTTTTGAATGGATTTTAAATATATGTATAGGTATATTTCCCAAGATATCCATATGGTGAATCCCGTTCTTATAATATGGACACTTGGTATAGAACAATTGGTTCTAAATAAACATTATTATTCTTAGAGGTATTCTTTTCATTACATATTTTCATAAAGCTAAAAAGTTGCAATTTGTTGTGAATTTACAATGTATTGTAATAAACCTATTTTTGCAGCGTTTGCTTCTCTAAATATCCTATTACATTTCAAGACATTTCACACATCCCGCAGACCCTTATCTGTACAGGTAGAAGCCCACGTAGCGATCTTCCCTACTAAAGCTCCTGTCTCCTGCAGCGACATCTCGCGGATATGCGATTGCACTACTAATGATATGTGGATATCACAGTTGCAAACGGCTTAGGAAAACGATATGAAAAATTCAGAAAAATATTTAAATAGGTATACTCGTAAATATATGTCTTCACTTCTTAACTTCAACGCTTAATCTGAATCATGCTGTACGATTTGAGGCAAACGCCAGGAGCCTCGAACCATAGATATCACGGTTATATAAAAAAAATAAGAGAACTTGAGAAGATAACTAAATTAATTATATAGATATCTGTACCAGAGCCGGAAACCGAAAATCTATTGACAGTTGTACGTATAAGTCTTACTAATTTAATAATATTAACGGAATTTCTAAGACTATCCTCTTAACCCCCGAAATACAAGTCAATCATGGTTTATTCTCTGAACATAGATATGACATAGATATAACATTAAAATGTTCTTTTTTATTTAATTTAATTAATTTCTTATTAAATTAGTTTTTATTAATTCCATTGACATTGAGTAATAGTGATTTAATTGAATGTGAAAAGCTCTATTACGTTAGACAGAAACCTCTTCCACAATTATTATTTCAGATAAAAGCATCTTAAAAGTAATGAATGTTCTTCACAACAATTCGATGCCTCTGAGGACTATAAATGTTTTGGGAATCAGCAGCGTGAGAATTTATTGAAGTAAATTTTAATTTAAGCGAAGATTTCTTCCTTATGAATCCAAGGGGACTGGTTACTTCAATGTAATTGATGTCAATTTGCTCGTTATGCGAATATGTTTTCTATAAATTTACGAATTAATCTTAACTTTCAAATACGTTTTGTTATTTCACATTTTTTTTTCGTGAATTAATTATAGCTTATTATTTTATTCGTAATCCATGCATCCCATGCTTACACGTATAATCCAACTGCATATTAAATCACTGTACAGAGATTTTTCTTATTTCATGTTGAAATGAAATGACTGAATATTGTACATAACATACAATATGTAATACATATTTAAACAACACACATCTTATGTTTTTATCTTGTTTACCCTGGGTTATCGTTACACTGTAAGAATGATCCATAGCTGCAGGGCGAAAGATGTGTTAGTACTGACATTTATAGTAGCTTCTAAAGTAGACTGCCTCGTAGGTCGTGTTCGTTGCAAGCGCGACTGCCGATCGGAAATATAATTACACCAATATAACCTTAATTGCGGTCCATTATGAATATCCCCTTAATTTTATTACTAGTATTTATGAATAATATAATACGGTCATTAAGTCTGTGATAACATTGTTATATAGCTTTAACTAAGCAGTACCGCGCCCTGCGAGCAGACAGCGCTCGAGGGCCCTCGAAAGAGCCTTTGTAGCCCGACGGTTACGTGACGCGAGGAGTGCCACGCCGTAGCCTAGATAAGATGACGTTGTAGGTAAAGAAAAACATGTGTTTGTTAAATTGAGTTCGCTATTGTGCTTTAAAGGTAAATGTAAATCTTGTGATATATCGTACCTAAAGTTTTTACTTTGCAATTGTTTTTGACTAAATAGAAATTAAATAATAGGAAATTTATTTTGAGGATACTTAGCACAATTTAAGCGTAGGTCGTCCGTCTACCAGGTGCTTTGACGACCTTAAGAAGACAGCGGGAATTAGTTGGATTCGAAAGCTCCAGGACCGAGTGGAAGGGCGTTTACTAGAAGTCTAAGCCCAGCTGTAGATTTATAAAGGCTGTTGATGTATGAATGACTTAACACAAGGCTAGTTAAAAACTAAAAGGAAAGTGTGTATACCTATTGTATATGTATCTAAACAGGACATAATATGTTCCTATTTAGACATATATATATTATATAGATAATATCAGATCAAGCGTTAATCATCGTAAAAAAAATTGTAATCGCTAAAAGTCGAACCCATAGACCCCGGTTAGAATTCAGGACAGCGTAACAAGAGAATACAAAATTCCCTCTTTGCTTCAATAACGTAATATTGTCCTAATGAACGAAGGCGAAAAAATAATATAATGCAATCTAATAAATAATATAATTACTTGTAAAGAAATAATTTTTTTGACTCGTTTTATAGTTCGCCTATTTGGAACAAGTCTCCTTTCTAAGTTAAATTTAAGCACCATAGTGTAACATTAAAGTAAATAAATACTTCCTAGTCAGAAATCTTCGAGACTGTTAAGCAGTTAATAATGACATTCGGGTCATCTAGCGTCCACTAACTTGCGCTAGAGCTGTTAGTGACAAGTTTCACTAGCTGAAAAGAGATGGAGTAATACATAATTATCATTGTTACCCATACCCATCGAATATGTCCATAGATGTCACACAAGTATAAATATTACCACATAATTTGCACACATTAATTAAATGTTAACCTCGATGAATCGTTAACGACTTTCATTACAAACTTTGTATGGTATTGAAATTATTTTGTCTAGCAATAAAATTTTGTGTTTACTCAATTTTGTTTATCTGCATATTTGCTGATTTTCCGATGAATAAACACAAATTTAAATTGACAATTCATTCACTATTTAATGAACAATCTGTCGTTTAATCGTGTATATCTCATGTTAATATTAATATGCAACATCACGTCCGCAATCCCCGAATAGGTAGGCAGAAGAATACTATACGCTCGCACGGTTCACCAGTTACGTGCACGGCCCAATATGGAATAGGTGTTGAGCCTATTGCCACACCTCGATATCTAGACTCCGAAACGCTACTAGAAGATTTAAATTAGCCAAATCCAGTAGTGCCCGACCCGAGGTGTGAAGTCAGGACCTACCGATCAGCAATCGCACTTGAAACCATCACGGCCTACGTGGCAGGAATATCAGTAAGTCTTGAGTAATGTGAAAAGCCAAAGAAGCTTTAATAAACTTCTTGCAAAATACATAATTTCCGTTCAAGCTTGGAAGGTGTATCGAGTTGTTAACCAATGGTATGCTAAATTAGGCCAGATAAGGACACAGGGAAACGGAAATTGTTTTCCACGAGCTTTCCATCCAATTTGCGAACCTGTTAATTATTTATACGAAAGTTTTTCTGACTACCTTTAATGTACTTAATTTAATGTATAATCGTTCCATCATTATCTTACAGTACCTAGTACGGATTAAGAAAATATGCACAATATTACGAATTACCGATGATACGCAACGGGGCTGATACGACATTAATAAGTAGGTACTTTAATTCAGAAATATCAACTTTATTGATAAGTAATTGAACAAACAAAACAAAATATTATCTAATAAACAAATATCTGGATCACTAAAAATTAACATCGATCACTAAAAGAATAAATCAAAATAATGTCGACGGATTTATTGCTGAAGCGCATCAGCGAAAAATAACTAGAAAGAAGAGTAGAGGGTATATGCATAGAAAGAGGAGAAAATATGGTACTATACAAGTGATTTACAAACTGTGAGTAGAAAAAAAACTAAAAAAATGCACAACACATTAAGAATCAGAACCAGTTAACGTTTTAAGCTTGACAGAAAAATGTAATTTTATTATTATTTTTGTTTGATGGAAGTATGCAATTGTGTAGCATATGAAAATTAGCACAATAAGTTTTAACTGATGCATAGTACTTTACTTCTAACAAGGAGTCATTAAAATTTGTGCGCTTCGAACAGGAGTTCATTACGTATATTTTCAAAAAATCATCTGCGTTTCGTTTCTACAATTTAAGTCTTTGTTACAACATCTAAAATACCAATTTAACTAACCAGATCGCCTTTAATATTACCTACTGCTATTAAATTTTGTCCACATCTTACTGCTCGGTAATTTGGCAAATTAGTCAGTTTCTAACTTTTTTGATTAATGCAGACACTATTCAAGCTAAATTGACCTCTGGTGCTCGTGACATAGAGTTCTGATTCAAGGAGTAACTTCATTGACTTTTTAAGTAATGGATTAGGATATTCGGAGCAGGTTAGTAAGTAGAGGTGTCGATCGGCATAGATACAGTAGCTAATAGTGCTTTAGTGTTTGAGATAAAGATTAAGGCCCAATCCATCGGTAGAATATTTTGAAAACATAGTAATAATAAATAATATATTAAAATAAAAAATATCTGAAAATACATATTTACATGTAACGTTCCGTCTATATAAACATTTTAACAACGCTAATACTAGGTAGGTATTATAAAAGAACGCTCTTTGTTAGTATCGTTTCAAGGTTTCTAACCTATTTTTCTATAATGGCTTTATGTTTTATGACATTATTAGGTATACGACAAGGATAAGTTAGAGAGAATATGAACAGTGACCTACATATTAATATGTGGGTATAGCTACATGGCCATCTTTACTCGTAAGCGTCTGTAATCAACGTTAAAGTTGCGTAACTATATTTTAGGGCTAATGAGAAACGTCTTGTGTTCCAACACTTTGCTGGAAGGATAATAACAGTTGTATAGTGAACGAAATTACACTTGTAATTTATTATTCAGTAAAGATAAAACTTGAATGTTTATTGAACTTGTATTGTGTGTTGCCTTCCATAACCGAGGAAACTTATTAATGTTAATACTTATTAGTTTCTTGACTTGAACTCAAGCATTTGACAAATAACGAGTGAGTAAAGGATTGAAATCGCTCCCAAACATACATAAGTAATTGCAACTAACCGTAGTTCCATATTTCTGACTTTTCTCTGTTACAATAAAAAATAAATAGGGAATGTAATTATCTAACTTTTCGGTGATATATAAAAAGTGTATTTTAGGAGTATTTGAATTATACAATGCTTAATCTTTTCAGCGGTAAAGATAGAAAACGACAATGTTTTGTAAAAACAAAAACAATGGAGTCACCCATAATAATTCACGCCGAAGAGGAATTCAAGTCACACTGGTTAAATAATGAACAGGAGATAAGTGTGCCCATTATAGCTGCTCAATAGGCCACGGCATGTGATAAAGATATAAGCCGGAACATGCCGGTGGATAAATCAAGCGGTAGCGGGACGAACCCATTAATTCGTTCCGCCAACGATTCGAATCGCAACGTTACATACTCGTATGTATTGAAATGGCAAGGAAATGCATTATGCACTTGTGATCGGCATATAATTTACTCAACTCAAGATAAATGAAATTAACATATCATACCATCACGCCTGTATCTCACCGAGGGATAGGCAGAGACGCATGTGTGTGAGTGAGAAAAATGAAATTCGGGCCTTTTTTTTAAATATTGCTACACTTATGTTATTGTTGACAAATCTCCGTTCCATGGTTTTATTCCCAATAATAAAACTCATTAATTTAAAAGTATCTATCAGTGAGCCTGAGATGTGTTATTATATCAATGATATCAAAGTCCTTGCCGGGATACAGGGTGTCGTAAGAGGCGACTAAATAAGTCAATTCTGAAAATAATAAAAAAATGTTTACAAAAGCGAGGAGAATGAATATAAAATTTATTTATCAACGACAATTTAAGTGTCTAAATTACACAGTAAAATCGTTATAAGTTCTATTTAGATTGTAGAGAAATAAAGACTTGGATTGGAACACTCCGGCGTATATAAATCAAGTAGCACTACGGAATGAACCTCCATTAGTCCGTTCGGCCAGAAATCAATCGGACAGTTACGGAATGTTACGGAAATCGGAATGAGTCAGGAAAAGTCGATTTGACTCTTGCTGGTTAAATGGCAATGTACTAGAAAATAAGTAAAGTGCTTTGTCAAGTGTTTAATGAAAATTGAAATAGGCTAGTTCGTTTTTATTATTCTTTTGTATGTGAAAAAAATCGTTTAACATTGTAGACATGAATAAATCCAGATTTTTTTTTGCATAGAAGTTGACATGTAAGCTATGAAAGTTAGGCGATTTGAACTATAATTTAAGGTCACAATAAAAATTCCTTTATGGTCATCTGACAGTCCCATAGCATGTTATTCTATGTATGATATGTTTGAACATTATTAAGATGAAAACGATTATTTCTTATATTCTCCAGGAAAAAGAGCTCTCAAAAAATAGCTCCCAGGAGGTATTTGAACAAAATTAATTAATCTACAAGTAGTAGATTATACTAAGTAAGAAACTTAATCCATTATGGGCGCCAAGCATTACCAAGCGCCGATAAAGGTTGGAGACCTAAAAACTCGGGTGAGTATAAATCAAGTATTGTCATGGGATAAGTCCATTAGTTTTATCCATCAACATCAAGTGGAACTTGAGATTCAGTTTATTCTCTATTATCCTAAGTCCAGAAATTTAATGCCTTAATTTTAGAACCTTTCTCGCATTTCAAGACATAATCCCATTGGAGTCTGTAATTTAACAAACTGTTTCTGCAAACGAGTGATCGCAATCTATGGGTAGGAAGGGCGTTATGAGATCAATGATGGAGAGGATGTATTAAGTGAGTATATTAAATTCACTTTATTTCTTGTCCCGGGACCGTCGTTTTTGAGGAATGCTAACGCTAATATATGTATATTTAACTGTTATGACTTCCAACTTTAAACATTTTATAGAAAGTTAATACAACCCCTTTATTTATAAAATTATTTCTTCGTATATTTTTCCTTATCTCAAATAGATACCAGAAAACCCAGGCATACGAAGTCGATTTCAAGACCACAAAGGGTACTCTTAATTAATTTCAGTTGTATTTCTTGCAAAATATTCGTAAAGGAGCCAATGACGGTATATAAATATATCCCAGAGGAGATAAAAACTTGAGACCCTCGAAACGCTTTGGTGCGTATAAATCAACTAGGGTTGTAGGACCGAACTCCATTTGTCCAACCGCCGAAAGTCAATTGGACAATCTACTGGCTTGATACGTGTCAGGAAATTCTCTCAAGTCTTGAATTTGGGGCTCGGGATTATCTATTATGTAGGCACTGGTTGAACAATAGATTTTCAAATACTTTTAAAAGAGAATGGAATAACTATGAAGAAAAGTAAAATATTCAAGTAGTCATTAGACAGATTTGTTTTAACTTACAAGAAATAACTTTGTTTCAAATACATCCCAAAAGGAATCATTGGTATAAAATAAATAAATTATGAATTTTCTTGTAAGTACCCGTTGGGTCGCTGGCGATGTACAAAATTCTCGGGTATTAATCCAAATAATAGATAATGCTTTATCGCAAATTTATTATTCCGTGACTGTAGAAATTAGTAGGTAAATTAGTAGGTAATAGAAGTCCTCGTCGACTCGTACATTTGCTTGTCAGTGTCAAAATCGTAGCGTAAAAGTGTTACACAGGAGACCTACCAATTTACGTTTAATCCATTCTATAGTTTGAATAACCCGCATTTAGCCGCCATGTTACATGCCCTTAACCCTACTTACTCTGAGAGGACACCGGTATTCAACAGTCGAACAATAAAAGGGTTGACAACGACGAACGGCCTACCATTATCGAACGTACTTATTGAAGAACAATTTTAAATTTGGAACTACATATATCTGAATAGAACGGCACTTGCCAATTAAAGAGCGAACGGTGCAATATAGTGAGTCCAGTAATTGGTGACTCAGCGACTTCCAATCGAATTTACGATCCGTCTGAACTATTTTATCTGAACTATTATATATTATATACGTAAAATTACCCATTATTTCGTCAGTATAACATGTTCAAGGCATCTTTTTTCTACAACCGTAACAATCTCATTAACTCAACTGTTGTCAGCCCCGCTATTAAGTTTAAATTACTCGACATACATCAGGTTCCAATTATATATATATACATTTACCTTACTGTAGCAATACACGACCGAAAATTCATTCACTCGTTCCTACTACACTTCCGCTCTATTGTCAGCACATTAGGTAGCAGGTTAACCCGGTAGGTAAGACCATTCAAACACTTACACTTTTTAAAAGGTTAAACGCCTTTATTGCAGGAACAAGCGAGAAAAGTCTATGTAATATTAGTATAAAAAACCGATTGAGACCTTCGATATTAAAATCCCGTGTCATGTACTATTGGATATTTCTAACTTATATTTTCTAGTAGAAATTTCTAGTAGCGGGTCGGAGTCCAAATTTATGTCAGGTGTATGTATATGGCAATAGGTTCACCACTTATTCAATAGTGGAATGTAAACGTAACTGGTGAAGCGTGGACGTGTACTGCATTCCTTCGCCTACATCTTCGGGATTTAAGGGCGTGATGTTACAATTGATATATAAGTAAATACTTCCATCCGATCTCAAATGATATCTGTAGGCCCATGCTGCTGTTTAAGTCTACCACTTTCAGCAATAATATTTGCATTGTAAATCTGAAGTGAAGGAAAATTTAAATTGTATATAAGCGAGGTTATAACATCCTTTCGTATAACTTGTCTCAAGTAGGTAGTCCCGGGGAAATTGCTACGTCAAAGTGCACTTTGATGTCCTTGTTAGTAGCATACCGAATATACGGCGAGATTTAATGTGTACTCGAGATTTTGTTAGTATATGTGTTAATAAAATAAAAGTAAAGTAACTTCACGCCTGTAATCCCCGAAGAGGTAGGCAGAGGAATGTAGAACATTCCCACGTTTCACC